>MJUU01011860.1:244198-256951 GCA_002080025.1 Modiolus philippinarum | reverse complement strand
CTTTTACACGCTTTTCGGTTATTGGACTTCCAAATGGGTTGGTTTGATGTGCACTGATGATACATAAGTTGTCCAAATGCAGAATATAAATTACCAGTAACTTCCGTATTTTTGTTATTTAAACCGTATTACGGGAAACAACAATAAAAGCCTTGTTTCTTTGCTTGTGTTTTGCCATGTGTCTGTAGAGACTTTGTCTCATATGCATTTACTCCATATCTTTTCATTCACCATTAAGCTGTTCACCTGTAATATATAATTACTTGAGTTTATTTTCTTATATACATGTAGCATACTTAAATATTGTTGAATAGTGGGTTAATCTAGCTATCGATTTGCTGACCCATTTCGATGACCGATCTCTATCCTATAAAAGGCCCCTCCTAACCCATAAATTAACAAGAGAGGTACAAAATAACATAATTTTCATGTCAATCATTGTCCGATTTCTTTCTATACATGTTAATGCCGTGTAAAATACTTGTTTCCTGCATATGTAGAAAGCGCAAATGGGTAAGTTTGATGTTATTTGACGTGCACGTGTTGTGTTAAAACTATGCATGTGGTAAAATCTTAAAAGGATTATGTGATATTGCTCATATAGAATAGACCTGCCTTTTCTTCTCTGTAGCCTCCGCCATCTTGAAATGACCGATCCTCATCGGGTACACGACACGAAGAGTATATGTTGATGAGGTCTATTTAGCACAAGATGCGTTATTAATGGAATGAACACTATCAATGTATCAATAAAGTTTTGTTTATTTTTCTTCTGTGATTACAGTTAAGCTGTATGACGAAAATCTTGACGCGTGCACTTGTCCAGGGTGATATATCTTAGTATTTTTCCTCCTTCGACAAAGGAGTTAGCCTTGGGTCTTTTTCCCTCAGTTATACAGCTACATGTAAATAAACCTACTAATTTTGTAAATGAATGTAGAAGATTTAGTTTTATATGACATGACTGAAGACCGAAATTGTTTAAATTTCTGTTTCAACAGATGACCACATGTGAACATGGGGATATGGAAAAAACGACATTATTGAGAGAGTTCATTTAAAATCTTAAAATATGATATAAGTAAAGTAAAGTAAAGTTCTTTATTAACCAATCAAGGGCCCTCAATGGGACATATGACAACACAAACATACATGATTAAATAATATCAAATCATACACAAAAACAACAATATCATTTAACATACTGATCATTTATTATAAATATTGTTTTATATATATTCATTTTATTTCAATGTCATACCAGGGCGCACCCAGACCATGTAGACGGTATGACTATTGTAAAATAATTTTATATAAATACATATGTAAAATAATTTTATATAAATACATAAGTTTTCTTTTATTATTATTATTTTTTTAATCCATTCATTGATCACACATTAACCTGCCCGTGTCTAATGCACTTAACTAAGTTTTAGGTCAGTTTAATGCAACAGTCACCAGGGGATGTTGCCAAAAAGGTTATGATAGATCAATTTATTGGAAATTCTGATTCTATAATAAATTTCTATAAATCTAATTTGCTCATTTAGTTAGTTTTTTTCACTTATGATCACACATAAACCTATACCCGTGTCTGATGCACTAAACCAAGTTGTTTAATTCACCAGGGGACGTTACCAAAAAAGGTTATGATAGATCAAATTCATTAGAAATTCTTGTTCTATTATATCAGAGACATATAAACCGGTCTTATATGTCTCTGATGATATAGATGCAGTTCTATAAGCCTGACTCATTTTTCAATTTACCTACCCATGTCTGGTGCACCAAACCAAGTTAAATCATGATCAGTTAAATGCAGAAGACATCAGGGGACGTTGCCTTGTAAGGTGTATTGACAAGGTCTGCATTAGAATTGAATTAAATAAAATTAAAATTGAATAAGGAAATAAAAATAATTAAGTTCATAATTTAATTGTATAGTTACATGTTTAAATACATGTATTATACTTTGTTATGCTATGAGTCTCCCTGGCATGACAGTGGTTGGTGCAAGTGAAGTCTACTCAGATTGAATAAAATGCTTCTTCAAATAATTACAAAATAATTTTAATATCTCACAGTTCTCACAGTTCATTAACCAAATAAATTTTTCAGGCGTTTGTAACTTTTGCAGAAAGTAAATTCACAGTAACTTCGGTATTTGGTTATTTGTTACCACTGGGTCGATGCCACTGCTGGTGGACTGTTAGTCCCCGAGGGTATTCACCAGCGCAGTAGTCAGTACTTCGGTGCTGACCCGAAAACCGATTATATTTTGAACCTTACAATATCTAAATTTTTGTAAATTTTGTTTAAAACTAAGGAGTATCTCCCTCATGCAAAGCTCTGTACCTAGCTGATTTTG
The DNA here is from genome assembly GCA_002080025.1 of Modiolus philippinarum. NCBI lineage: Eukaryota > Metazoa > Mollusca > Bivalvia > Mytilida > Modiolidae > Modiolus > Modiolus philippinarum. The sequence continues at coordinate 254,580 of MJUU01011860.1, read as the reverse complement.
GCTTTACATTTAGATCATATTGGTTATTTGTTCTCTATCAGTTTTTAAATATCTTTGAGTTTCTGGTCTTCCAATTGTTTAGATTTTATCTGCACTGATGAGACATAAGTTGTCGAAATGCGCATATGCAGAAAGTAAATTCACAGTAACTTCGGTATTTAGTTATTCAAAATTGGGACAGTTATTATGTATAATACTTATAAGATGAGAGCGATCATCATTAAAATAAACACAATTAAATAAAAAAATGCTCTTCATCCTCAATTTCCCCAGAGGATCAATGTATGGAGATATATGGAGAACTTGGAAGATATGCACTTGATATTGACATAAATTACCGGTCTAAGCTGATAACCGGAAAACAATAAAAAATTTCGATGCTAGCATTTCAACTACTTTATTTGAAGAATCATAGTAATGAAAGATTCAGTCCATGAATAAAGCCGAATACGTTCTATATTAAATGAATGTGGAATTTCTTATATTTGGATAGTACAGAATTGTGTTTCAAATAATTGGTTACGTTGTGTTGTTAAAAATAATCTTAACAGAACTGGAATACGTTAATTGAAAATTCTTCAAAGGGGGATAATTATGAACTATTTAAAACTGAATTTAAGTTTGAAAATTATTTAGACAGTTTGGACGACAAAGATCAGTATTTATTATGCAAATTTAGAACCTCGAACCATAAGTCTCCTATAGAAGTAGGACGATGGAGATGAATTGATAGAAGTGACTTTATGTACGGGTGGGGAATTAGGGGTGAATATCATTATTTGTTTGAATATTCCAGTTTTGCCAATAAGAGAAAAAAATCACAGATGCAAAGTTTAAAAACAGACCAAATGTTATAAAATATGGTAATCTTATGAACAGTAAATCTATTTTAGAACTCTGTAAACTTTACATTATAAGAATAGCTAACAAGAGGATATGTCCTCCAGGTTAACTTCCTTTCATGATTTATTTTCTATTTAATGTTATGGTCTATACTACATCTCTGCATCTCTGTAATTGGTTATGAGAATAAGATTGCTCCTTGCCATTTCAACAACGTATACCTCATTTATGCAGACGCGCAGAATAAATCACGGGTACCTAATGGTCCAATATCTGTTATATCCGATCAAAATTTGTAATTTTTTATTGACATGTTGTTAATTTATTTTTTTATCATTTTTTATTTTTTTTAAATAAATTTCGGGAAGTAAATTGATATTTATGATCTAATTAATTTTGCCATGTCATATTGTATATAGGACGACATTTCTTCAAATTATGTCGTGATTTTTTTACGTAGTTTCAACCTAATGTCAGCATCACATGATATTATGACGAACATCTTGTCATGTTAACGGACATCTGAACTATGATATACATTTATCAATTCTTATATTTCTGTATTTAATGTGCAGATTGGCCTATTCACTGAACTCTAATGCTACGTGACAGCAAATATGCTGCTCTCTCTAAGGAAGCATACTAAAATTGGGTTGACACTATACAATGTATGTGTGAAATGTTTTAGTACATTAAGCACACTGAAACAGCATGTCCGACATTTGAGAACTCTTATCAATAAATATTTATCGGATCTTGCAGTTTTTTGCAGTTATTTATGTTTAATTATGTGCACTATCAGATTTGATTTAATTATCGAACACAATCAGATATAAATTAATCTCTTGATGTTTATCAACAAATTGAAATTGGCATATCCGATATCATACATTGATTCGATAATGTCAATCTGTTCGTACATGAGAGAAGTACTATGTCTTGGTCCTGCATTCCATGTTATGTATGAGTTTTATATATAAATCAAATGGTTTGTTTTAAAAGTATCCCGACCTATGTTTTTATCAACAACTGCAATTTGATTCGATGTGCATATTACATATGTTGTCTATCACGAGCACCAATCTCACAACGCGTAAAAGTTTGATATAAAAGAAAAATCGAGATGAAACTATCGGCATCAAAATAATTTGCGTTGCTTTGAAGATATCTACTGAAGTGACGACCTCATTTTGTCCTAAGGCCACATCACGTATTACGCAGCAACAATTCATAACCCGATATCATTACTCATATCATTACATAAAATCTGTAAATAAAGTAAAAACTTTTATTTTTATTAGTTGACAAAGGAAAATTTCAAGACGTTTTCTGAGGGGTAGTTTTTCTGTCATCTAAGGAGATGAAAATTTCAAGAAAACTTTCTTGGGGGAATTTTATGGTTCAGATGAAAATTTCAGGAAAACTTTCTTATGGGAATTTTATGGTTCATCTTCCACCCCCTTGTCAGATTATTAAATAGAATGGCCCAATAGAGTATAGAAAACTATTATCTTTATTAGGTGTCAAAGGAACATTGTTCCTTCGGTATTCTACTGCCGTTGTTTCAAGACATTTCCACATGCCATATATCAATATAAGTATGGCATTTGGCTGATTGTGAAAAACGGACAAATTTCAGACCTTTTGTCAAAAAATTTATAAGTTGAAGCCACCAAAACAGTTATTAAGTTAAAAATAAAGGAGTCTTGTATGTTAATACTTCTGGATTTTATAGCGATCGAACTAGATTCTCCGATATCTTAAAACAATAATGCTTTATCGGTTACATGATGCCAAATGTTGGTACTTGCATTTCGAAGTGGTGACCTCGATATTATCACTTACAACATGATACTGTCATCACGATTTTGCGGGGCTCTCATAACATATTTTATGCGTTGTGAGATTGGTGCCAGTGTCTACTTAGTTGCATGGTGTACGTGACGAACGAATTGGATCTCTTGAACTTATTACTCCCCAACCTTTGATCCACGGGTAAGAAAAAGAATTTGTCTGATTTTATTTCATACTTTTCATTGAAATAACTGCTTGAAAGTGAGATCAGTAATGCACCTACCATGCGAATACTTATTCGTGCACTTCTTATATGTGACAAATATGCTTTTAAAAGTTTGAATGATTCATGGTTTTTCGGTTTATATGTATAAACAACTCATAGATGTATTACCTTAATACCGAAGTTACTGTAAATTTAGTTTCTGCATATGACCATTTCGACAATTATTGTCCCCTCAGTGCAAATCAAATCCAAAAATTTTGAAAGACCATTAACCGAGTGATATATAGGGAATAATACATGGCAAAATCCGTATCACATGCCGTATCATCCCGAGTTACGGGGCTGATATTGGTAACTCGGGATGATACGGCATGTGATACGGATTTTGCCATGTATTATACAGTTTATCATATATTTAAACAGAGGACTACTTAATCCCAAAAATACTGTAAAAAATGAAATCGGTAACAGAAAAGCAAGTATTTTGTGAAAAAAAAATCAAAATGGGCGGAAAGGACTGGAAGTTTGGTATAAAATCTAACATGTTAAGGAAAAGGTTTGCTAGATTTTTAAAATTGACACCAAAATTCACGCCAAACAAATTTTTGTTACCCCCAAAATTTTTTTTACCCCCCCAATTTTTTTCACCCCAAAAAAAATTTTACCCCACTTTCATTTTATAAAATAAGTCGAAATTAAATAACAATTTTTTTTTTTGGAAAAAGGGTATGATAAAGGTCTAGCCATGCGATAAAGGGTATGTGATAAAGGGTCAGCCATGCGATAAAGGGTATGACGTCATAGTGTGAATACGGATTGAAAGTCATGCACTGTATCACATATTCAAAATGTCTGTATTTATTACTAAACATATGATAAATAGGGAATAATACATGGCAAAATTCGTATCACATGCCGTATCATCCCGAGTTACCAATATCAGCCCGAGGGCCTCTGGCCCGAGGGATGATATTGGTCGAGGGATGATACTTCATGTTTTACAGATTTTGCCATGTATTATTATCACATGCCGTATCATCCCGAGTTACCAATATCAGCCGAGGGATGATATTGGTCGAGGGATGATACGGCATGTGATACGGATTTTGCCATGTATTATACAGTTTATCATATATTTAAACAGAGGACTACTTAATCCCAAAAATACTGTAAAAAATGAAATCGGTAAGAGAAAAGCAAGTATTTTGTGAAAAAAAATCAAAATGGGCGGAAAGGACTGGAAGTTTGGTATAAAATCTAACATGTTAAGGAAAAAGGTTTGCTAGATTTTTAAAATTGACACCAAAATTCACGCCAAACAAATTTTTGTTACCCCCCAAAATTTTTTTACCCCCCCAATTTTTTTTCACCCCCAAAAAATTTTACCCCACTTTCATTTTATAAAATAAGTCGAAATTAAAAAACATTTTTTTTTTTGGAAAAAGGGTATGATAAAGGTCTAGCCATGCGATAAAGGGTATGTGATAAAGGGTAAGCCATGCGATAAAGGGTATGCGATAAAGGGTATGACGTCATAGTGTGAATACGGATTGAAAGTCATGCACTGTATCACATATTCAAAATATCTGTATTTATTACTAAACATATGATAAATAGAGATTAAATCATATACCAAGTCCATATCAGACTGGGTATATGATATGGATTGCTTACTTCCGGCTATATTACATATACAAAACAAAACATATCTTTGCTAAGTATCTAATAAATTAAGTTATTTCGGCATTGAACATATTTGAATTTAAAAGGGTGTTCAGAAATTACATCAATATCAAAAATGACGTTTCCATAACTGAATAAGCTGGAGTAGAAATTGAAGACTCAAAATGTTAGAAATGAAGAAAACATCCAGAACTGACAGAAATTACTTAATTCATTTCAAAATCATTTATCGGTTGTTAGAAACAACGGCAGTAGAATACCGAAGGAACAAGGGAAGCGATGACTACAAAAATCGAAGTCCAAAGACATGGCAGAAACGGTAACAGATAAAAACAAAGACAAAACAAGGACGTGAGACAGCTACAATGCACGGAAATAAAAATTCGNGCACTTCTTATATGTGACAAATATGCTTTTAAAAGTTTGAATGATTCATGGTTTTTCGGTTTATATGTATAAACAACTCATAGATGTATTACCTTAATACCGAAGTTACTGTAAATTTAGTTTCTGCATATGACCATTTCGACAATTATTGCCCCCTCAGTGCAAATCAAATCCAAAAATTTTGAAAGACCATTAGCCGATGGATATATAGAGATTAAAACATGGCCTTTTCCAAATCAGCACGGTTATCATCCGGAGACCCCCATATTAGCCCTCGGCTGGCGCCTCGGGCTGATATGGGTCGAGGGATGATAACCGTGCTGATATGGAAAAGGCCATGTCTTAATATGTTTATTATATACTTCCAATTAGGAGTTGTCATCACATCCGGGCGGAAAAATCCATATCACCGGTCTGATATGGATATTTCAAAACGAGGCGGTCTGATATGGCGATATCAGACTGGGTATATGATATGGATTGCTTACTTCCGGCTATATTACATATACAAAACAAAATATATCTTTGCTAAGTATGTAATAAATTAAGTTATTTCGGCATTGAACATATTTGAATTTAAAAGGGTGTTCAGAAATTACACCAATATCAAAAATGACGTTTCCATAACTGAATAAGCTGGAGTAGTAATTGAGGACTCAAAATGTTAGAAATGAAGAAAACATCCAGAACTGACAGAAATTACTTAATTCATTTCAAAATCATTTATCGGTTGTTAGAATGATTTCCTTTGATATGCATTAACTAATAATATCAGTATCACTGAACAGGCTTCGAAATGGAAAATAGTAAGCCAGTGTTAAAACGTCACGTGTGCGTTGTTATGGGTAGTCTTCATACGCTTAGTTTGCATTAAATTATTTCATAAAGAACGATTTAAACGTGATGAAAGGGAAATTTCAGTTTATTTTAGAGTCCTGTTTATCATTTTGTTAATTACCGATAAAAATATAGGACATTTCAGTTTTCCCTGATGGGCTTGCTTGATAATGGCCGTGATAAAGTGCGTATTAGCAAAAAAATAAACTACAGCATCCAAGGCGGGAGGGTGGGGGGTCATAATTCTGTGGAAAAAAATGAACTAGAACCACATTGAATGTTTTTATCTTTAATCTGTAATAGAGGAGATGAGCTTCACTTTCTCATTTTTGGTAGTATACAACTATGACGGGGTTTTACAAATATTAAAATAATTGAAATGGTTATGACCAGTATTTCTTATACTGTATTTCATCAATAAAAATCATATAATGCTTAAAAAAAATCATGTTTCAGAATTAAAGATTTCAGGTTTTTCTATTTATACTCCCAGGCCGATTTACTCTGTAAAAAAGGCAACAAATAATATATAAGATTAACGTAACTATCATGTTAGTGTAATGAATGAACAATTTTCGCAAAAATTATGTTATATTCTGTAGCATTCAGTAATTCCCCAAAACGTGATCCTATCAGCTTTAACATGTTTTTTGGTTAATGGACTTCCAAATGTTTTGGTTTGATCTGCATAGATGAGACATAAGTTGTCGAAATGTATAATATAACAGTTACTTCTGTATTTTGTTATCCACACTTTCAATATCAATGTAAAATCAAATTATGCCCAGGATACCTAAAACTGATGAAATTTACCACAAAAATTTCAATCAAAATCACAGTCAAATAAAATAATCAAGTCCTTAAGTAATAATAATTGATGCGCTTGTTTGACTGGACTTATAATACCCCTCGATGATCATGGTGTCCGTTCACCCGTCCGTCCGCCATAGGGTACATACTTTGTGGCGACAACTCCTCATAGACCACTTGGTGAAATTTAATGAAACAAATGAACATATTGCCATTATACACCAGCGATTTAAAATTTGATTTGACTTGATTTTTTTGTGTGTGTGTGATTTTTTTTTACTTTAATCAAATGGGGGAGCGGGTGTATGTTTTTGTTAGCTTTGCTCACAGGTTTTCTAGTTTCTTATTACGTTAAATTAAAAGATTAAAGTTAATTAAATCATTTTGTTCAAGGGAAATAGCAAAAGATCTCGAAAATATTTCATTCATGCAGTGTTTGTATTGATGAATTGCCATTAATTCAATTAAACATATTTTATTGCTCAAAAGCAAAGTGATTCGGCACAAGTTATTATAATATTATTACAATTTACAAAATATAACAGCAGCATATAAATAAAATGTACAAATTATTTTGTTTTGTGACAATTCTATAGAGAAAAAGAAACGAAAAAGAAAAATACTATGAAAATTTACATCTAATATAATGAACTGCATTTTCATTTTTTTTTTCATAAGGTACATTTATTATAACTTAACCTTTTCTTTACATTAGCTGTAAGTGCTGGTCTTGTGATAACAGAAAATCAAGAGTCAAGACAAATTAAATGCATATATCCACTTACCTCAAACGTTTACAGAGATCTTCCTATTTATAAATTTCCTTTGTGATCATCAGTTAAACACATCTTGTGACTTTATTTTAATGTGCGCCTTGACATCAGACTGAACAAAACACTGGAAATATTTAAAACTATTATTCCTCAAATGTTCATTAATGAATTACCTAACCGACCATTTTATTATATTTTTCACACATAAAACATTTGTATCACAATCTGTTGCCTCGACTCGTACAACCGTAAAATCTTTAAACAAAATATTTTTTTGATTTTTTAAATTGAACTTCCCTTGTGCAAGTCAAATAATCGACGTGAATTTGTAAATGTATTTAGGTATTATAATTATCATATATATGTTATCCATTTAAAATCACTGACCAGTAAATCTATCGAATGTGAAGGATTTCGTATACTTCAATTATCCGATACATTCGTTTTCTTCAGTAAAACACACATAAATGTACTCAATATAAGAGACAATCTCGTAAAATTGAACTGCAGAAAATTTTAAACAAGCTAAAACCCTACTAAACATACAGATGTAAATATTTATAATACATGGAAATATAATCAAAGGATGAAGATGGGTACGGTAAATGTAAATATCTGGAAATATCAGAATCACTCTTCATGCTTGGCTGTGTTCTGGCAGGATATTACACTTTGTTTTTTCTCCTTTTTTCTTCTTTCATCTTTGACCCATTAATAATGCTAACACATGTAACTGTAGTAACCTTAATTTTTAGTGTAAAAAAACTTTATACATTTGATCTAAATGATGTAAAAATGATATTTTAATTTCTCTCTGTCTCTTTTGGAATAAAATATTTCATATTCTTCAAAAATATATAATCTTGTTTAATTAGAAGTTTAAGTATATCTTAACTCTTGATACTAACATATGCATGTTATGCACTATTATAACTAATTTATCAAAATTATAATCACAATATCACGTTTGATTTATCAACAGTAAGTTCATATTTTACAACAATGTGTCACAGGGGATCATTCTACATAGCTGAACAATCGGGATCCCAGGTGATGACGAGATGAATCCCCTAGGTATGCAGGGCAATTCAGTCACCTTATGAAAAACCCTGACCGAGAAACATAGTCGAATCATTGCAAAAAGCCAGCCTTATGTAAATAAAAACCCTTTATCAAGAGAAAATGACTAGCAATGTCTAATTACAAATTAACACGCTAAAATGACTGTTTTAATGTAAAAGCACACGAAATAACCGGCCACATAAAGACATGTCTAACAGCACTCATTATGCTGTTTTCAAGCCGATCAGTTCTTCAAATACTCCATAATTATTTGTGCTAAATGGATGACCCGAACAAGGATCTAATGCATGACTGACATGAAGGTTAGTTAAAATTCAACATTTACGGTTTATTGGTCTTTACTGTGTACATACTGAACAGACTTGATTTATGTATTGTAGTTTTTACAAGAGGATTATTGCCACACAGGGTACAGATCCTTGAAAATGATTATTCCTTCGTAATTTCCAAGGTGCACTTTGTTTCTGTGTAACCTGTTTTGTGTATTAAATGTATAGCTATGTTGATTTTTTTTCATTTTCTAAACTATTCTTTACTCTTTGCAGTGTAATCCCAGGGAGTCTATCATTTAAAGAAATGAAGAATTAAAATGAGGAAATATCACTAACAAGCTGGACTTTTAGATCGACAATATGTTTGTTGAGTTTGACGGGTTTATACATCATCAGACCGTCGGAATTCTAATGGGCAACAGTTGTGCACCTGTACGTGCTTATCTATTTTTCATCCTTATAAAGTCGATTTTATACATTATCTTTTAGCAATTAAAAGAAACAGTATATATACATTCGGTATATAAATGATGTTCTGTCAACCAATAAAGCACTAATATTTTCTTTATCACTGTCAACTGGGAATAACTAAATCGACGGCTAAATATTAAAATTTGTTTCGCTAAATTGACAAAAGATGCAAAAGTGTATGACAAAAATAAGTGTTTCAACTTTCGTTAATTTCCTTCTGCTCCTGCATACGGAGTTTATGTACTTTGTTGCAACTATATAGCAAATCTCACTCCCACTGCGAGGCCTTCATGAATATATGTAAATCAAAAACAAAAAAACTACTCAATGGATAAGTAGGAATACTCCATTAATTCCATTAATTCAATGGTTTGGTTTGCCAGTTAAATGTAAGTCTTGCGGCTGACAACAAGGCGTCAGACAAACAAGAACCAGAAAATGAACATCCAGTAAGCGCTTATTTTTGCAGTCAATGACAGTTAATGAAGTATACGTGTTGATTTGGTCAATGTTATTTCATAACATTATCATTGCATAATAAAATAATACGAAGCTTATTGGCTTTTCTATGATTACATAATATATGTAAATAGATATTATTCTTTATGTGTGTTGTGGACTTTGTAAATAAGCACTTTTATTTGAACTTATTGTTGTCTTTATCATCACTTTAAAGGAAGGTCTAACACTAGTTTTATCCGTTTAAAGGTACAAAGACAGTACAAGACGGTATGAAGCCATTTTGCTGTTTAAATATGTCCTTCCTATAAGTTAGGAGAACCGTAAAATAATGCAATAGAAGACGTAGCAAATTACTGTATAAGAGCATCATGTGTGTATTTGTTACCGAATTGAAAAAATACTGACGTCATACAAGTTTTTTTTATAAAGATTATACTTGTATTGAGTCGTGTTTAAGCCATCGGAATTGACGTGTTCCCGGCTATGACTTAACTTTGGACATATCATTTCTTACATGACGGGCGATGCATGTATGGGGCAGGAGACACTAATTACCATGTCAATGCACCCGGTCTCATTCCTTGGGATTAATGTGAACATGTCAATCCAATTTCTAATACTAGTACTTGTTTCTATTTAATAAACGAGTATCATTGTTCTTTCCTGTTTCTGTTTGTCATTGGTGCATAATATACTCTTGGTCATAAAAATGGAATATTGTTTGTTGAGAATGCCTGAGAT
>MJUU01011860.1:197053-243612 GCA_002080025.1 Modiolus philippinarum | reverse complement strand
GTGCATTAGTTTTTCGTGAGCTGTTGATTTCTACATTATACTGTGCTATACGAACGAGAGTGGAACATTTAACCTTTTCGTGTGCATGCCAGAAAAGGGTGGAGTATAGGATGTGTTCCCTCGATGGGCGAAACTAACTGTGCTATTGTGTAAACATGAAATTCATGTTTCTGATAGTATAAATGACATTTAAGCTATTTGATTAGGATTAAATGAATGATAATGACCCTATAGTATACCTGCCAGAAAACAAATCCACTACGACTTATCAGATTGATTTATGTATAACAGAAAAACCCAGCAAGACATATTTATATTTTATCTACAGAGTAGATATATGCTGGAACCACTTTTCAAGACATTTGTTATAAATATCACTAGACAATTTGGTTTTATGAAAACTTGAAAATTGGGAAACTTATCAGACAGCATAGACTCATCAAACGACCCATGAGAATAAGTATTGTCTATGTATATTGATTGCATATAAAAATACGATTAAAATACCATTTGTTTACTTATTTTTACGTAAATCCACCTCTTTTGTATTTTGGAAATTGTTTTTTTTTTCATTGCAGGATTTTTATCATGAAAAAAAACTACCAACACTTATCAGGTCCCACAATACTAACCATAACAATACCGTAGTTACTGTAAAATCATTTACTCGACTGGTGGCATTTTTGGTTTTTGCCTTCACTTAAGCCATGCAGAGAAAAATAATAAGGTGAATTCGAGTAAGCCTTGGTCATGAGGAAAAGTCATATTATATAATATGGTATAAATTAAATATTTTGAATTTCGAAAACTCAAAAGACAAGCTACCTGAATATGAAAAGCCGTTTCATGTTAAAGTTCTAAAGTAATTCCCCCGAAAGGAGATTTCCAAAAACGAATGTTCAAGAGGCTCTTCAGAGCCTGTATCGCTCCCCTGGACCATGGCTGACACAATAAGTCAAAATAATCCCAACGCTTAAGGGTCTCATTTTCAAGTTTTTGATAGACATTGATGTTATATGATTCAAAATTAAACTATGTTCCCATTGGCAGCTATTTTTGATGGGTCGTAGACTGACTGTCACCTTTCTTGAAGAAGACAATCAAGGGATCATTGTGCCTTACTTTGGTTCCAATTGGCCTAGTACTTTCAGAGCAGTTCTTTGAATGATTTCCCATGGGGTCCAAGGTTAAACAATGTTCCTCACTCTTGGATGCTATGCGGACATGCCGGACACATTTTAAGAAGGGGACCAAGTAAGGAACATTGTGATCATGTATGATTCCAATTGGCCATATACTTTCAGAGAAGATCTTTGAATATGTTTCCCTGTAGAATCCAATGTTAAAACCATGTTTCCCACTGACGGCCATCTGGGATATGATTTGGACTTGCCAAACACATTTTTAAAGGGACCATTGTCACTAAGTTTGATTCCAATTGGTCCAGCATTTTCAGAGGAGAAGATTTTTGCAATATTGTCAAATTTTCGACAAAGTTGCCCGCTGGCATCCATCTTGGATGAAGTGCGGACTTGCCGGACACAATTTTTAAACGGGACTCCAAGCACTCTTGTGACCAAGTTTAGTTCCAATTGCCGCAGAGGTTTTAGAGAAGATCTTTGAATGCTTTCCCATAAGGTCCAATGGTAAACCGCGTTCCCTGCTGGCGGCCATCTTGGATATGATACGAGCTTGCCAGACATTTTTAAAAGGGGCCACCTAAGGACCATTTTGACCAGTTTTGGTTCCAATTGGCACAGTAGTTTCAGACGAGAAGATCTTTGAATATAGGGTCCATTTTTATACAAAGATCCCACTGGCGGCCACCGTGGATGGCGTGTTGACTTGCCGAAAACATTTTTTTAAAGGGGACCACCTAAGAACTAATGTGACCAAGCTTGGTGCCAATTGGTCTAGAGGTTTCAGAAAAGAAGATGAATGAAAAATGCATGACAGACAGACCAGGGATACACTGATCCCTATAACTCCCCATGGCATAGCCAGGTCATTATCATAGTCAATGCATGCTATGAATTATAGAAGCTATTTACTTATTTATCATATCTTCATTACTGCATGATAGGCAATCTATAGTTACTGTGTAACACAGAATTACAAAAATTATTAAAGTAAGTGAGAACCGAACCGTCAGTCAAAAAACGAACAATCCATGGACAAAGGCAACATCGGGAACACTAAGAAACAAGGGCACCACTTGAGAACGGGACAAAAAAGAAAAAATGAAGACACACATACAGATGAACAACACGGACCCAACAAAAACCATGGTTGAGATCAGGTGTACCGGTAGAGTAAGCATCTCCTGCTTCTTATAAGACACCCGCCGTTTTGAATAGGTCTACCCCGGCAGTAAAGTCGAATCCGATAGAGTAAAAACAAACTTTAGTTGTAGAGGGAAAGATCTGTTGTCATCTGGGAAACAGATATCCCGTAACGATCGACAAGATATGAAAAAAAGTAAAGATTAAGGAAGTATTTTTGCAAAAAGTTGTAAAACAATGCACAAAAAACACTTTTTTTTACTTTTAATCATGTCAAAATTATTTTTGAAATAAAGTGATAGCAGGGAATTTCTCAAAAAAAGAGTAAAGTAAACCAAAGAAGATTTGAAAACATAATTTAAAGGGAAATAACACATAACCATATGGCATTGAAAAAATTGGTCAATAACTTCTACACAGGCATTTGGATTTTCTTCAAAATTTCAGAGTATGTAGATCTTGATATGCTGAACATTTTTCCAATTAACACTTCACCTCTATCTGTTACAGTTTTTGAAATAAAAGATAAAAAATGCATAAATTTTGAAAAATTTTACGGAAAAAGGGCTGAAACTCTGAGACGGGTTTTCCGATTTTCCTCAATATTGCAGGGCAGATGGATCTCAGCATTCTGAACAATTTAACCGCATGTCAGATTTTTGATATCTGCAACGGTTTTTGAGTTATTTGCCAAGAACAGCAATTTACCCCTATGTTTTATTTTTAGTAACAGCGGCCATGTTGTTTGGTCCTCGGACTAACCGAACACATTTTTAAACTACATACCATTGTGTGATGACCCAGGCCAAGTTTGGATTAAATTGGCCCGGTGGTTTCACAAAAGAAGATTTTTGAAAAAAAAAGTTTACGACGTACGGGTGGACGACGGACGTCAAGTGATGGCAAAAGCTCACCCTGGCATAGCCAGGTGAGCTAAAAACTAACTACACTTACATTTTTATATATATTTAGAAACAGAGGACATGGAGGAACGAATCGAACATTTTATTTTAAGTTTGTATCAACCAACTTTTGTCAGTTTGAAAAAAAATATATAAGTTATATAAAAATGTAGTTTCCCCGAATTGTATATAACGAAATATTTTTAAAAATTAGTGATGAACAAAAGGAAAAAATAACAATCGATAATCGGAAATAATCGGAGCCTCGTAATCGATTATTAATCTATTATAATCGGACATGCTTTTGGGTTTGTTTGTTTTTTTATTCAAATGTATCAAATAAAATTGTATTGTGACTGGAAACTTGTTTTAATATATGCCATTGATTTTTAGAACATGAAATAAAATTGTACGATGATTGTAGACTGTTTTTATGTATGCCTATACGTGTATTTTTAGAATGTTTTGCAATGGACACTAGATTCTTTCCATACAATGTACATATCTGTACGTACTTCATAGTCAATCAAACTGATAATGGCACAGGTTAAATTGAACTGTATCAAGTATTTTACTCAACCAAATAACAAGAACTGAAGAAACAATGCTAACATAACAGTAAGTCTGTCATATGACTAGAGGAAAATTGTCATTCAAATTGTTTACCAATATTCATTGTTTTTGTCAAAAAAACAAGGAGATCAATGTTATTTGATCTTTTCTGTGATCATCCTTTCGTTTACTTTCCTGACAATTGTAGAATCATCATCAAGCACTTGTATAATTCTCGTGATTTTGATTATTATTGGTAAAATATTGTACATAGTAGGCGTTTTATCTGCTCATACGATTAGTGTAGCTTTTTCAAAGGGTTGTAAAATGTCTACAATACTTTCGACAGTAGATTGTTCATCAAATGTAAACAAACAATTTTTCAAAATTGTGCTTGCATGTTTAGATTAGGATGGATCATTTGCTGTAGCCATCAGAGCAGGAAATTGTTCATTCAGTCTTTCCAGCATATACAATGTCGAGTTCCATCTTGTTGCTACATCACTTATGAGATTATGGCCAATTAGATTATCTTTGCCATCAAAAAGTACGCGTTGCTTTTCATGAAATAAGTCATTGATGCTTGTTGATTAGTGAAAAAAATTACTAGTTTGCGAGCCTTGCCTACACGTGTTGCAACTTCTGGAATGTCTAGAGAATTTTTTAAAACTGAATTAATTTTGTGGTCATAGCATCCAAAGAGCTGTCATCCTAATATTTGGTAAGCTTTCTGTTCGTTGGCAGCATTATCGGTATTGGCTATAGGCTGAGGAAGTGCCCAGTTTTGTTAAGTGACTTTCAACTCTTCTGCTATTTTCTCGGATGTGTTACTACCTTTCATTTGAATTGTTCCAAGAGCAGCATTTTTAAGAACCCAACTATCATTAATGTAATGCACAATGGTGGAAAATGAAATCAATTGGACAGAAAAGTTTGAATAAAATCAATGATGTTGATATTATACTAAACTATTTCTTGAAATTTCAAAGGAATGTATTCCATCTAAAACAATTTTAGTCAGGGATAATGATAAACCTTGGTTTAACAACTCACTTAGAAAGGAAATGCGAATTAGGCATCGACTAAGAAAAAAAGTACTGAAAAATAATACGGAAAATAATAAAACCAAATATAAAAAACAAAGAAATAAAGTTAATAACATGAAGAAATATGCAAAAGAAAATTTTGAAAATAATTGAGACAATTTTTTACTCAATAATTCCTCTAACTCTAAATCTTACTGGAAGATATTGCGTATGTTAATTAAATCTAACAAGGGAAACAACATTATACCACCACTCCGCAATATAATTCAGGATCAAAACCTTGAGGACATTGTTTATGATGATTCAGATAAATGTGCATTGTTAAATAGATATTTCAGTTTTATTTCAAAATAAGATGAAGAAAATGTACTTCTGCCTGAATTTGATTCTAGGTCGGACAATTTGATTACCGACATTTCTGTGACAGAAAGTGAAATTATTGATGTAATACAAATTTTAGACCCCAACAAAGCAACGGGACCTGATAAAATAAGCCATAAAATGCTCAAAATTTCTCCAAAACTAGTAGCAAAACCTCTTCAAATAATTTTTAATAAATCTCTTCAGCAAAATAAATACCCATCCTCTTGGAAGCTGGCGAACGTTATTGCTATTTTCAAGAAGGGTGATGCTTCCCTTCCCTCGAATTATCGTCCTATTTCTCTTATTAGTTGTGTTGGAAAAGTAATGGAAAGAGTTATTTACAAGCATATTTATAACCACCTTATTAGTAACAACTTAATATATAAATATCAATCGGGATTTTTAAAACAACATTCTACTATTCATCAGTTACTTGAACTTTATAATTCAATATTGAACTCTTTGGAAAAAAGGAAATGAGCTGTTTTGTTTTCTGTGATTTTTCTAAAGCTTTTGACAAAGTTTGGCACAAAGGTTTACTGCATAAAATGAACGCGTATGGGATAAGGGGTAATATATTAAACTGGTTTCAAAATTATCTGCATAAAAGAAAACAGAGAGTTTAAATCGAGAATCTGCTTCATATTTGAAAACTGTCCAAGCTGGGGTACCGCGAGGTTCTGTTTTAGGTCCTCTTTTGTTTTTGATTTATATAAATGATATTGGAAATGAGCTTCTTTCAGTAAGTAGATTATTTGCAGACGATACATCCTTAGGATACTCTAGTGCAAATATTGATGACATCAAAATTGTTATAAACCATGACTTAAATAGACTAAATGACTGGTCACAAAAATGGCTGATGACTTTCAATCCTGAAAAAACGGAATTAATGATTTTCTCTAACAATTGTATTGCAGATAATTTAAATTTTGTTTTTAACAATAAAATGATTCCAGTAACTTCTAGCCATAAGCACCTAGGTGTTACCTTTTCAAATGATGGCAAGTGGAATGAACATATTGAGATTATGATTAAAAATATCTCAAAACATTTAGGCGTTTTGCGGAAATTGAAATTTAGCTTAAGCAGAAACAACTTAGAAAAAAATGTACCTTGTCTATATACGGGCGATGCACGATGGGGCGGATTGGCATATCAATGGGGCGGGAAAATGTGTAACAATGGGGCGGAAAAAAATGGAGCGGATTTACCTGTTTCCCAAATGGCTGCAATTACCTTTAAATCAGTTAGATTTTAAAATAATTTATTTTTTGCATAAAACAATGAAATTTAGCAAAATTGTTAAGTAGTGTAGAAGTCTAGTCTCGAGATTAAAATCACTATAACGTATAAATAAAGTTTACATTAATTCTGAACGCGCTCTTTCGATGTCACCCTCGGACATTTCATGGTTATATGCTCTTAAATTCCAGAAAGTACCCTAGTACAATCTAAGTCCGTTCTTAACTTAGCTTTACACTTTTTCTGTTCAAGGTATATAACCAAGACATTTGGTCACATTTCAAAATAGAATCTTGTCGGAATGAATAGCCTTCAACAGAGACATTTAAACAAATTAAATGTCTTTGCCTTCAACAACTATTCCATGTTTTCCCAGATACAGTTTCAAGTTATCTACTCCATAAAAAAAAAACCTCTGAGCCATGTATGTGAACGATTTTGAACTTTATTCAAGAGCTCGTCATGCATGATGGAGCCCTTGTATGTGAACTTTATTTTCTATGAAAGGCAAGACCCGCAATTTAATTATTTTTTATCATTTATTCTTAAAAATCAAGTTTTATAAATTATTCTTTCAGTTGCAAATATTTCCAGTAAGAAAATCTTTTTTTTTGTAAATACTCCCTAGCCGAAACATATTTTTTTCGCCCCATTGATACATAATTTTTCCGCCCCATTGAAAATTTACAGGTCTTAAAAATCCGCCCCATTGATATGCGGCCCTATATACGCCCACTTTTTGAATATGCGTGTGAAATTTTGGACAACTGTGGAATATCTTATTCTAATAAATTAGAAAAACTTCAACTTGAAGCTGGAAGAATTATCACTGGACTGCTCATTTTTACAAAATCTGAATATATTTATGCTGAAACTGGATGGGAAACCTTATCACAAAGAAGATATAGAAGAAAGTTCCAACTTTTTCACAATATTAAAAATGGAAATGCACCTAGATATTTAAATGTCTTTGTTCCACCAAGTATTCAAAGTGTACTTCCTACCCATTACGCAATGGTGAAGATTTGATAATTCCATTTTGTCGGCTCTCTTTAACTTCTTCGTCGTTTTTTCCATGTACTATTAAAGAATGGAACAAACTTGAGTTAACAGTTCGTAATGTTGACTCAATATCTAAGATTAAAAAGTTAATTCGAAATAAATCGCAAGAAAATTGTTTGGTACCTAAACATTATTATTATGGCCCAAGAAAACTTAATATCACATTAACTCAAATTCGTAGGGCAGCATCATTCTTAAACTATGACCTTTTTAGAGTAAATATAGTACAATGACCAATTGTATTTGTGGAGCTCAAATAGAAGATGCTTATCACTATTTTTTCGCTTGTAAACAATATTCTGATATACGTGAAAGGCTTTTCGAAAATATCAGGGAAATTACTCCCGTTGTTAACTTGAAAATATTAACTGAAGGGGACTCCAGATTAAATCATGATAGTAACTGCGCAATCATTTTACATGTATACAATTTTATCAAACACTCGAAAAGATGTGTTTTGTCTTAATTTCTCTATTACAGCACCACCAGTCAGATTTGCATTTCACACTCACTCTTGTTTGCTTTTTCCTTTATGTTTATAAACATATTTATTTATAATATATAATCTTGTCGCAAGCTCTGTATACTATATAATGTTTTATCATATGTTTAGTAATAAATACAGACCTTTTGAATATGTGTTACAGTGCATGACGTTCATTCCGTATTCACACTATGACGTCATACCCTTTATCGCATACCCTTTATCGCATGGCTTACCCTTTATCACACACCCTTTATCGCATGGCCAGCCCTGTATCATACCCTTTTTCAAAAAAAGAAAATTTCAATTTGACTTTTTTTTTAAAAATTGAGAGGGTAATTTTTTTTTTTTTTTTTTTNTTGGGGGGGGGGGGGAGGCAAAAATTTGGGGGTAAAAAAATTTGAGGGGTAAAAAATTTTGCGTAGAGAAACATTAATTTGTTTGGGGGTGATTTTTTGGTGAGGATTAGTTAAAAAAATCAAGCAAACCTTTTTCCTTTACATGGTAGATTTTATTCCAACCAACTCCAGTCCTTTCCGTCCATTTTGAAATTTTCTTCATACATGCATTTTCTCTTGCCAATTTTGACAGTATTTTTGGGATTAAGAAGTCCTCTGTTTAAACATATGATAAAATGTATAATACATGGCAAAGTCCGTATCACATGCCGTATCATCCCTCGACCAATATCATCCCTCGGGCCACAGGCCCTCGGGCTGATATTGGTAACTCGGGATGATACCGCATGTGATACGGATTTTGCCATGTATTATTCCCTATGTAATATTTAATGTATATAGGAGAAGACCACCTAAGTTGGAATAACGTGTGTCTGATCCTTTTTATTTCATTGAATAAATAAAATAGTTATAAACTAAACACTGTGGTGGTAAAGAAAGATTCTGTTTTCAAACTAGTCCAACCATTGTGTGTGATAGCAAAATAGGTCATTCGTCAATTTTCCTTTTATCTTCTCATGACAGTTGTCCTTAAAGGAACTTTTGTACCTGCAGTGAAATAAAGTAAAAATATTTATTATTGTAACGCAGAGCGTTACAGATGTCTCCCAAACAAACACTGTTAAAGTTTTCCTCAAAGTTTCCATGGCAACTGCATCATTTATGAGATATTCATTTCTACACATACATATGTTTCAATGGCAACGGCTGCCATTTTGAAAATATTGATACTAAAAATCATTTCTACACATGCCAGGCAACTTTTCTGTAAAATTTCATCAAAATCGGAGCAATATGAATTTTCCCGCCATTTTTGTTTCCATGGCAACGGCCGCCATTTTGAAAATTTTGAGACCGAGAATCATTTCTACACATGCCAGACAACCTTTCTGTAAAATTTCATCCAAATCGGAGCACTTTGAATTTCCCGCCTTTTTTCCGTTTCCATGGCAACGGCGGCCATTTTGAAAATTTCGAAAGGTGCGTGCACATCTACTCATGTAGGCCAACATTCCTGTGAAGTTTCATGAAGTTTGCCCCAATAGTTTCCGAGAAAGAATTGAGCGGAAGAAAGAAGAAGAAAAAAAAACAAATAAAAAAAAATAATAAGAAACGGAGTAAACACAATATGTCCCCCAAACTTCGTAATAAAAAAAATAATAAGAAACGGAGTAAACACAATATATGGGACATAAAAATCAAAAACTTCAACATTATACAGGCTTGACTGCAAACTGGCAATTTCTTACGAAAACAACTTCTGAAAAACTTATAAATTTAAAGAGAAATCTAATAAGCATTGAAGGAATTTTGAGTAATACTATGCAGAATTGACTTTGTCTAGTTTTAAAAACAGATAATTTGTGTTTTTGTGTCGTATTTTTTTTTTTTTTTTATTATTTGCTCAGCCATCTATAACCATTTACTGCTAAAAATTAATTACATTTGGAATTCATCATTTGTTCTCTTTTAATTAATGTTTTGCGTATATTTCGGTTAATGATTTTACCCCATTTACATTTCCTTTCTTTTTCTTATTAAATAATTTGATGTGGTTAGCCCTGATCAGAAATAAGTTGTCGAAATGCCTTCTGTTGAAACTTAATTTACCGTTACGTCTGTATTTTATTATTCATTGTTGACCTTCATCTTGAATTTACCAAGAGGATTTCAACAATAAGTTAGTACTTATTAACAATAAAGGGATATGGAATAAATGCAAATGAGGCAAAATCTCTACAAATACATGGTAAATCAAAGCAATGGAACAATGCTTTTATGTTGTTTTTCATCTTGAAGTCACCATATACCTTATCAAACACATAATTATCACCTCGGGTCTAATAACTGAATAAAAGTTTTGAAGAGGTGATTGTCCACAATGCTAACTGGAATAGCCTTCCCACTAATAAATTTGCACAAGGCATCAACTATCTTCTCCTGCAACTCGGGGCTTATTTTGCCAGTTGTAGTTACATTGACGAATGTGTTCACTGATGCTTGTTGCTTAGTAGCTTTTCCAGTAAAGACGAATCATAGCCATGCATAGTTTCAATATGGTGAAGGAAGCTGGTAGTATTGCCTGAAAAAAAAATAAAAATATTTCCCTACCACCGGCTTTTGCTAATGACGGTTCCAAGTCCGGCTATCCCGAGTTCCTATCGTTATTTATGTTTTTCTCTTGTTTTCATAATTGTTTTTCTGGTGCAGTTTGCTTGTAAATTGTGGCATGTAGTTCCTGGCCATTGTGGGTGTTTGCTGTTATCCTGTTTTTGTAATTCCACAAAATTATGATAAATACTAAAAGAGGGATCTACATCTGTACAAATTGTTTGGATTTAAAAATGAAACTCAAGTCAAAATCAGAGATTTTGTGGCAAAAATATCAGTACATCAGGACAGGAAATCACTGAAACAAATAACAATAAATAGAATGGACATATACGAAGCAAAATGTGTGGCATGGACAAAAAAAATGACAGGATGGATTCCTCCCGACGCATAAAAATCGAATGGTTGAGGCAACAGCATCGTCACTCGTATGATATGTTTTTTAATTAATACCCCCAGGCAATTTAAGGTCATATCAAACAGTTTCTTGTTAGATTTTTTTTATTTTTATAAATGTTGTTTAACAAGTACCGCTAGGATTCCAGAAATCATTTCCCATGAAACGATGAATTAATTGACGGAAACAGACCTCCAACAAACGAAAAATGACAAAATGATAAAATTCCTTTGATTGATAATATATTTATATAATTTGGATGACAAATTTTCCGGCACACTGGTAATATCTATGGGGACTACTTTTGTTCCACTTTCAGCAATTTTGTTTCTTTATTCGTGAGAAGCAAGGTTCATACAAAGGCTAGTCTATAAGCTAGCCAAGTCCTTTAACTTCAGCTTCCGTTATATTATGCTTTTTTTCATTAAACAATACTTAATTAATTCATCTTCATATACCTAAATGAACTCGGAATTAAGGAGACCACAGATACACCATTATCAGCAGCATACTTGGACTTTGTACCTCTACAATGACAACTCTGGACCTCTGAAAACAAAAGTTTACGACAACCGTGATGATTTAGAGTTTCCAAGAGTGAACCTCCCGTTTTTTGAGCAGTAATATTCCGGCATATGGCGTTTACTTATTACAAGTCATTCGCTATTTTCATGCCTGTAGTTTTTACAACGATTTTGTCAACAAAGAGAAATCATCGCCTAAAAAACAAGGTGATGTTCAATCGCTGTTGCAATAGTAACTACATAAGCGTTACGGTCGTCACCATGATTTTACAAATCGTTGCAATGTTTGTATTTCACAGATGGTAATGGATATCTTTGAGAAGATCCAGAGTTCATTACCGGTGGACCGTCAAACGCCGCCTGTGACGAAACCGGACTTTTCACTTGCAGTGTAACGGATCCCTATGGGGGTGAAATCGAACC
Organism: Modiolus philippinarum; assembly: GCA_002080025.1. NCBI lineage: Eukaryota > Metazoa > Mollusca > Bivalvia > Mytilida > Modiolidae > Modiolus > Modiolus philippinarum. The sequence continues at coordinate 231,762 of MJUU01011860.1, read as the reverse complement.
GTTTCAAATTTTTTTCAATTTTTTTAAGAGGAAGTTGGGAGGGGTTGCCTATACTTGGGTGAGAAGGTATGCACAATTAAATTCAACTCATCAGGACCATAAGAAATAGTGGAGGGTTCTAGTATGTACAATCCTATTTATCTGATCATGGCTAATAAAAATGATAACCTTAGGGTTGTTTGATACAAAATAAAAGAAATGTTTTCACAATTACGCATCCCATGAAAAACAACATGCATTTGACTTTGGCATAATTAGGAATCACTTTGTCAAGTTCTATTGAACATACATGCTATGTCTGTACATTATAGGCCTTAAAGACAAAATGACCAGATTGTATTTGAAGACTAAAAATAAAATGCAATTCAATGGATACGTGAATAAAACTCTTTTTAAAAAAAGCACAGCTGGTACGAAATTCATCAATACAAAAGAAACTGTTACAAGTACATTAGAGTTTAAATCAATATTCTGAAATGCCAGTTTAAAAATTTCATTTCAATTTGATCTCAATAAGTTTCGCAAAAATGGATTATATGAAATAAAACATAAGAAAACCCAGCGTTGTCACATTTTGTTGCAATGAAACGCATAACGGAGGCAATAGCCTATGCTTTTAATTTATGGTATACATGTCTGATAACCTTCTTTACCTTCTTCACCAACCCAGTAGTCAGTACTCGGTGCTGACCCGAAAACCGATTTTATTGAAAATATGCAATATCTAAAATTTACAAAATTTTGTTTAAAACTTAGGAGTATCTCCCTCATGTATAGACCTGTCATTAGCTGCATTTTGGTTTGTCTATTTAGATCCTTTTGTTATTTGTTCTCTATCAGCTTTACACTGTTTTTCCGGTTTATGGACTTCCAAATGTTTTGGTTTTATCTGTACTGATGAGACAAAAGTTATCGAAATGTGCATATGCAGAAAATAAATTAACAGTAATTTCGGTATTTTGTTATTTATTACCACTAGGCCGATGCCTCTACTGGTGGACTGTCCCTGAGAGTATTCATCAACCCAGTAGTCAGTACCTCGGTGCTGACCCGAAAACCGATTTTATTGAAATTTGCAATGTCTAAATTTTACAGAATTTCCTCACGCATAGCTCTGTCCTTAGCTGAATTTCTTTTTCTATTTAGACCCTTTTGGTTATTTATTCTCTACCAGCTTTACACTTTTATCGGTTTTAAATGTTTTGGTTTTATCTGCACTGATGAGACAGAAAATAAACAGTAATTTCGGTATTTTGATATTTACAAATGTACTTTGAAACACTTGTTTGCTTATATTGTATTGGAGATTTTTACAATTTTGCTTCCATTTAATTCGTTTCAAGTTTTTATATCAACAGTATTCATTGTATTTTGTAGGCAGAAAAAAAGGTAGAACAAATATTGGTGGCATGAAAATATAGGCATCATCAATTACCTTTTAGGAGAAATAAATAAAAAAAAAAGAATCAGAAATCCTTAACCAATAACCTAATAAGATACAACATGTTTTTTACCCTACGTTACTCAGTGGTTGAAATAATCTTTCTTTTTCATCAGTAATATGCTGATATTGTTTGACATTTACGTTTATTATTTCGGCATATTAGACAAAACAAAGTATCTAAACAAAAACATTAAATTATTGGGCTTGCGTAATCAGAATCTTCATCTTAAGTCCACAAATGGAATAATACTTTAATCATTCCCCTTCACTTTCCTCAATGAATAACAATGAATTGCCCCAGGTTATAAGATTACATAGATAAAGGGTTATTGAAATAAAACAGTAATGATTATTGCTGATTTCTATCTTTGACCTGATTCATCTGTTTTTGCCATGATTGTTCGAACATTTGGTACAAATGTACATATTATACAAAAAACAAGCATCAATACATATAATCATCAGAGTAAACTTGTACACAGTGGAAATACGATTCGTCTATTTATGTATTTTTCGTATTCTGTCAACGATTGTATCTGACTGACATTAGATACAACGTACTACGTATGGACGATGACAAGAAAAAAGCATGTCGCCATGTGTATCCTGCAATGTACATCTCAGTTTGCTTGGAAGATGCAATTTGGTTGTTGTACTATTTTAATTCTTAATAGAAAAGAAGATCACATAAAAGGGCATAAACTATTAGGTTCCTGGTCGTTTAATACATAAATTGACACAAAGCAGCAAGCAATATATAAAACAAACTATAACCAATGAAAGTAGAGTTCTGCAGAAGGTCCTTAAGCATTGAAAAAACTTGACACAAAACAAACACGAGAATATGATTTAATGATTTATCGAAATAACCGCAATGTTTTCTCTGCTTGAACGGGTCTTATTCACTTGGATAATTTTTTGTCAAGCTTGTACATTATGTACAGTGGATCTCACGAGTGATTTTTGTTTGTATTGTATTTCCTATTTTGATTGATTATTTATTAACACTTGTATTTCCACAACACTGAAGAGACAAAAGTTGTCGAAATGTGCATATGCAGCAAGTAAATTCACAATAACCTCGGTATTCAGTTATTTGTTACCACTGGGTCGATGCCACTGCTGGTGGACTGTTAGTCCTCGAGGGTCTTCACCAGCCCAGTAGTCAGTACTTCGGTGCTGACCCGATTATTTTTTGAAAATTACAATGCCTAAAGTTTTGTAAATTTTGTTGAAAACTAAGGAGTATCTCCCTCATGCATAACTCTGTCCTTAGCTAATTTTGGCTTTACATTTAGATCATATTGGTAATTTGTTCTCTATCAGCTTTTAAATATCCTTCCAAACTTTTAGATTTTATCTGCACTGAAGAGACATAAGTTGTCGAAATGCGCATATGCAGAAAGTAAATTCACAGTAACCTCGGTATTAGTTATTCCTTATTTTTATCACCTCAATCTGTTTTCAGCATGTTCAGGCTACACTGAATTCTTCTCATATTCTATTTTCAGCATGTTCAGGCTACACTGAATTCTTCTCATATTCTATTCGTTTTCCTTCCTTTTCAAGATTAAAGTACTTTTTACTTCTGTCATTAACTCCGAAAATCCACTACAATGGATCTTGCCAATTTATTATTGAGATATTAATTTCCAGACAGAGAATTTCAATATCTGTTCATCATAAAAACAGAAAAAGAAAAGAAAATAAAATGTAACTGATTTTTTTTTTAATTTTACTTGACGATTAACAATTTTTAGTTTGAATTAAATAAAAAGAGATAACAGTAAACAAATGCAATGCCCACAAATTGCACCCAAAATGCACAATCCTCAAGACAAACACGAATGAAAAAAATGAACAACAATAGAACAACAATAGAAGGTTTGTAAAGGACAGTGGCAGTGTTTACGGGTGCCAAAACTTCATCTTTCTCTATCCCGTTTCCCTTTAGAAATCTTTAATAACCCTTCATGACTGTATATGTGTAAACCAAAAAGGTAATTTCCTTATTGGTGTCTAAACTTCTCTTATCGTGTCAAATTATCTCAGTTTGAAGTAATGTTTATGTGACTATTATAATCCAGTTTAAGATATTGTTATATCTAATAAAAGATTTCTAAGTTCCTTTGTAAATGTCAAATGTCCCCTTTTCAGACGAAGACCATTAAAATTTTATATGTTATTTCCACACATAATTTAACCAAATAAGATTTGGTTATTTTTTTGTAAGTGTGTTAATTATCTAGTATTTAAATCTTTTCATGGAGTCTTAATGCAACTGCATTTTTCGTACAGGGTATCGTCGGTTTTGAATTGTGATTTCATAAAATACATATGTAATTTAAATGTAATTTACTTGAACCAATTATACCAAGTACACCACACAATAATAAAGCTACCCATTTCACACAAAAGCACTATGTCATAGTTTGTCAATTTTTCATATTTATTGTAATCTTGCTTGTTTTTTTTAATTCTGTTTGACCATTTTGTTTATATTTCCCACCATAAGTTACTGCTTAGACTAAATATATTGGAAATCTTATTTAACGTTGTGATTTAAATCGCACGGATACAGAAAAGGACAGTTTTTACTTTCAATAACAATAACACAGCCAGTCCATTCCAAAAACATAATTTTATTGTCTTTTTTACATGAAAACTTATTCTACATTGTTTCACTTCTCAAAATAGAAAACACGACCCCCTCCCCTTTCCACCGGGAACGTCTTTTAATAACTGAATTTTGGAAGGGTTTGAGAGGGGATCATATAACTTCCAAAAATATTTAAAATGATTTCCATTAGTGCTATATCATTTCGCCCTTACAGAATTCGTGCTATTTTCAGCTATTTCTTGCGAAATAGGTGAAATACGGGTTTCAATCATTAAATGAAAACTACTAGTATTAACTGTTTATTTTTGTAATTGTTGAAGAAGGTTCAAGGTTTATTTCCAGTTAATACTTAAGAAAAGGTCGACTGAACCAAAACTTACAGAGACTTTTTTCTTTACTCCGTTTTTTTTTAATTTCTGGTCATTACAAATATATAGCAACTACTAAATATCAACAAAAAAGTTAGCACGCTAAAATGTTACTAAGACATTAACATTTACTTACTAATTAAGCTTTAGGTATAATATGAACTGCAATCTCTTTTCTTGTAATAATTACAAGTAAATTAATTTCCTAAATGGATTATTCATTACAGTTATTTTAAAATAGTACTCAAGACAGTGCTGCAGTATTCTTTATTGCTACTAACGACAATGCAAAAACAGTTTACAATACTACCGAAGACAGCACCAAATTAAGTAATCAACAATATTTCCCAAGACAGTTCAAAGTGATTCACTATAATTCCCAGACGGTGCCAAAAAATCTACAATAATTCCAGAGACAGTACCAAAGTAATCCACAATATTTCCCAAGACAGTGTCAAAGTAATTTACTATAATTCCCTGACGGTGCCAAAAAAAATCGACAATAATTCCAGAGACAGTACGAAAGTAATTCACAATAATTCCAGAGACAATACCAAAGTAATTCACAATAATTCCAGAGACAGTACCAAAGTAATTCACCATAATTCCAGAAACAGCACCAAAGTAATTCACAATAATTCCAGAGACAGTACGAAAGTAATTCACAAGAATTCCAGAGACAGTACCAAAGTAATTCACAACAATACCAGAGAAAGTACCAAAGAAATTCACAATAATACCAGAGAATGTACCAAAGTAATCTACAATGATCACAAGACAGTACCATAGTAATCTACAATGATCACAAGACAGTACCAAAGTTATCTACAATGATCACTAGACAGTGTCAAAGTAATCTACAATGATCACAAGACAGTACCAAAGTAATCTACAATGATCACAAGACAGTACCAAAGTAATCAACAATGATCACTAGACAGTGTCAAAGTAATCTACAATGATCACAAGACAGTACCAAAGTAATCTACAATGATCACAAGACAGTACCAAAGTAATCAACAATGATCACTAGACAGTACCAAAGTAATCTACAATGATCACAAGATAATACCAAAGTAATCTACAATGATCACAAGACAGTATCAAAGTAATCTTCAATGATCACTTGACAGTGCCAAAGTAATCTACAATGATCACAAGACAGTACCAAAGTGATCTACAATGATCACAAGACAGTGCCAAAGTAATCTACAATGATCACTAGACAGTCCAAAGTAATCTACAATGATCACAAGACAGTACCAAAGTAATCTACAATGATCACAAGACAGTACCAAAGTAATCTACAATGATCATTAGACAGTGCCAAAGTAATCTACAATGATCACAAGACAGTACCAAAGTAATCTACAATGATCACATGACAGTACCAAAGTAATCTACAATGATCACTAGAGAGTGCAAAAGTAATCTACAATGATCACAAGACAGTACCAAAGTAATCTACGATGATCACAAGACAGTACCAAAGTTATCTACAATGATCACTAGACAGTGCCAAAGTAATCTACAATGATCACAAGACAGTACCAAAGTAATCTACAATGATCACAAGACAGTGCCAAAGTAAACTATAATGATCACAAGACAGTACCAAAGTAATCTACAATGATCACTAGACAGTGTCAAAGTAATCTACAATGATCACAAGACAGTACCAAAGTAATCTACAATGATCACAAGACAGTACCAAAGTAATCTACAATGATCATAAGACATTACCAAAGTAATTCACAATAATTCCAGAGATAATTCCCCCAAAATACCAATTAAAGTATTCTAAATTGTAATTCCCCCGAGACAAAGCCAAAGTAATCTATGATAATTAAAAAAACAGTGCAAAAGTATTCTTTGTAACAATTCAAGATATAGTGCAACAATATTCTACAAAACCACCCAAGATAGTTCCACAGTAATGTACTAGTACTTCTACAATTCTACTCAAGGCAGTATTACTGTGTTTTGCAATACCACTCCGAACAATATCACATAATTCTAAAGTTTTACTCTATTCTGAAAAATTATCACGGTACCCTAAGACTATGCCATAGCATTCTGCAATACTACTCGCAGACTGTTGTAGAAGGAATAATTTCATAGAAACATTTGCATTTTTCCTAGTGAAACGCTTGTCTATAGAACATAAAATCAAGAACAAATTTTTTGCACATGATATCTTTAGCAAATTTTTTTTCCACCTGCACTTTAAGAGTACTTGACATGATTTTAGGTTATAAACACGACGATTATAACTAGTTATTAAGGGATATTCATGGCATTAAGTCATATTATGGAATGTGTTTAAAGGATATTTAAAGTAAATCGAATTCATAATTGTTCCATTTAAACCACTAATATCACCGTAGATATTGCATTTTTTGTAAATGCCAGTTTTGATTTCTGATTTGAAAAAGAGCTTTCCAAATCCCCTGCCAATATTTGATGTAGAAAAATATCAAACCAGCATGGTGTATAACTTTTTGCGCCTGGAAATAGTTTACAGAACGAAATCGGTCGAATCGAGATGTCATGTGTATAAAATATATGCGAAACATTTAATTTAAAAAATATAAAAGCATTTTTTTATTCAATTTTGATAGAAAATTTGATTGATAATTTCTGGTTTTATCAATATCAAGATGAAATATAATAGGAGAAAAAAATAGAGCATGAGTTTTTATTTTGTGATGCATCGTGCTATGTCCAAAGTCATTGTCCATTAATCTTACATTCCTGTTCAATGTGCTGCTTAGCTGCTTACGAATCGTGCTTGGCTTTGCGTGTTTATTTAAGCGATCTATTTCATTTCGCCCACAACGACTTTCTATGTACGAGGGGTATCGGGTTTTTGTTTGTTGTTGTTTTTTTGTTTTTTTGTGTTTTTTTTTTTTTTTTTTGTTTTTTTATTTTTTTTGTTTTTTGTTTTTGTTTTTTTTTTGTTGTTATTGTTGTTTTTTGTCGTCCGCCTGTCACAAAATGATTTAGCTGTCACTTCTGTTACACTTTGATCCAACTGCAACCACTTTCACACGATTGCTGACCACAACTTTGTGTTTTCATAATGGTTGACCCAATATTAAAGGTATGACCTTTTTTACTAACAATTTGGTCAGTGGGTGCCACTTCATTTACATCTTTGATCTGATTGCAGCAAATTTGTCTTTTTTGTTGACCATAACGTATTATTATACATATTATAATGTGAAAGTTCTACCCCTTTTCACATAATTATGTTCACTGTTACTTCGTTTTAGTAAAATTTAGTTTGTGGGGATCACTTCTTTTACATCTTTGGTCCGATTACAACTAACTTTCACTGAATCGATGACATCTCGTTCATATTGTGTTGTTAGAACGATCAAGCCTTTTTCAGAAAAATGACTCTTTTTCACTTTAAATTATTAGTTATATATAAGTTCAAGATGGTCGATGACACTGATTTCATCCACACCTCAAAGGATGTGTAGATATTGCTTTGTTGGCATAATTTTCAGAACTGCAGTCCTTCATGACTTTAGATTGTCAAACTGATGATATTTCTACAACATTATTGATGCTTGGTCATTTTCTTTGCAGAGTTGTAGCTCTTGATGTTTTAAAATGGGGGAGAACATGAGTTTTTGTGAACAACTACACTGTAAGTAACAATCTGTTCCCATCTGGTTAGACGTTAAGGTAATAGGTACGTAAGTAGCAATGATTCCGGATTTCGATAAAATTTTACATGCACGTGCATGAAAGAAGCTGGAAATCGAAGTGAATTAATATAGATAACACCAGAAGATCCCGTTCATTACCATATTTTATTCACTAGAGATAGTGAAACTTTAAAGTTTTCATTGAGAGGCTTGCCTAACATTTTAAAATTTTAAATTCAGCCATCGAGAGTGGATAAAATATGGTAATAAACGGGATAAAGTGGTGTTATCGTTTTCTCTGATGATAAATGATAAACACCGAAAATTGTATTTCGGAAATAGCACGAGGCTTAATTCATGAAAATTATCTAACGGGTCAGAACCGGTTTAAACTGCACATATCATTAGAGAAAATATGTTTTCTTTGACCGATTTAAAATCAGCCAGTTATGTTGTATCCACCTAGAATCTATGTAAAACGTACCGAAAATAATGTAATAATCCTCTTTTAATTGCGGTATTATTTAAACATATCTTTAAATTTTTTACTGCAAAAGTGAAATGATTTAAACAACGCAATTTCCGTTTTAATGATGTAAATTTTAAATTGGGTCACCGAATTAATTCTGCCGGTATGAATAGTTGAATAAAGTATAAGCACACCAAAAATGGATTTTCTCGATAAATCCCGACGTCAAAATAGCGACGTCGTAGATAAAAATTATGATTTTAGGCACGTTTCAACGATGAACCATTCAGCGACCAATACCACGAAAACGAAATCGGTGACCATATAAAAAAATATATCAATAAAACAGAAATTTCGCAACATAATATCAATTTTTCGGAAAAATTGTAGGGTACGGTGTGAAACGACGACAATTCAAAGTGAAAAGGGGGGTATTGTGATCAAGAGCCGAAGTCCATGAGGTAAAAGGACAAATCAGGTGGAAACCACCGGCAAAATTGTCGACCACAATGGTCCTGACTTAATACAGGCATTTCAAAAGAAATGGTGGACTAGCCAAACCTCCCCTTCCAGTGCGACAATTTCCGTTAGCATCTCAACAACAATTGCCATTGAAAGCCCGTAGACAGTTAAAAAAAATGATCATACCAGTATTTAGTAAAGAAAGAATCTTGAATCAGAGTTCGGAAAGAATCTTCAAATTTTTTTAGGACATGGGACTGATATTTATTAAAGAACTTTTTAAATGATCGTATGAGCCTGAATTTCTTTTTGAAGCCTTGATAAATAAGGCGGTCACGGAGATAACTATGTCTAATGAGAAAGTCTTTATAATTTGTGTTAGCTCTCGCGGCACGAATCAGCTGTGAAACATATACCCCGTATGAGGAGAAGCTGGAATTTTACTTTTTATGTTAGGGAAATTGATAATTTTGAAATTATAATTGCCCCTTTTGTCGTAAATTTTAAGCACTGAGATGACCATTTTCGTCAAATGCGAGATGTAAGTCCAAAAAAGATGTAGATCTAATTGTTTCTGTCGTTTCCTTTATCTCTAATTCTGGCGGATATATTAATGGGATCCATTTAGCAAAAGATTCATTATTGATGAAAAGAACATTAAAAATATATCTATAGGTGAGATTGAAAATACAAATTATTTGACGTTCATTCTAAAGCAAATAACGTACAAAGATCGAGGCGCTTATTTACGTACCATAATTAATTTATTTCATTGAAAATGTGTTCCATAATTGATTGCAAAAAGCTGTATTGAAAAAAAACTGCTATTGCTAATTATTTTTTGATGACAGTCGCAGTAAAAGCCTTTAGGTGGAAGAAAAGTTCAGTGAACTATAAAAAAAAGTACGACAATTGTCACAAGCAGTTTTGTTCTTTGGTTCAGGCTGAAGAAGTATGCCTGTAGAACAATTCCACGATAAAACTGATGTTCAGGATGAAAATAGACTTTGTAATAACCGATTGTTCAGTTTTCAATGATATCCAGTTTTCTTTAAAAGTAGATAAATATTCAATCTCATTATTTTAGCCTTTAGAACAATACAGATAAGACTATGAAAATTGGAATCGAATCCTACTTTTTACTTCGATATATGTATAATGTGAAACTGGACGATTATGGCATATTGTTTTCATATAAGCCACCAAGGGTCATGTCTGTATTAATTTAACAAACGACAGAAGTTCTCGGTTGTAAGAGAATCTTGCTATGCTTAATTAGCACTACTGGAGACGGGACTTACAGTAAAGACAAAAGTATCAAATTACATTTGCATTTTGGTTGTCGACAAATTACAGGCATTTAAGGTCAACATACTTTTACTCGTTTGAAGATCTTATCAAAGTATTTTATTATTAATTAAAACTATACTCTGCCCTTTGTTAAATATGGCATTTCATTTATGTTGCATTAGTTTTTTTTCTTTATCAACTTTTATACATCATTTATTTGTCTCACCAAGGTTTTGATTTGATCAGCATTTACGAGAAATAAGTTGTCGAAATAGTCATTTCAGAAAAGTAATATACAGTTACTTATGCATTTTGTTACTTACCGTCCTGAGCATTTTTTACAATTATTGATATTTCTTATAGCTTTTGACAATAACTGTTAAAGTTTTGAAAATAAAGTAATAAAAGGGTAGTTACACCTATCAGCATTTGTCAAACAACTTTGTGTACCTGTAAAAGAAATAAGGTCTTTGACTTGCTGAACATCTAAAAAAATTTAACTTAAAATCTCTGTCTTTCTTTCCAGGCAACACAATTTCCATGGGCATCCCAAATGGTGCATAGGGGAATACCTTATCGTCGTGTCATAAAATGCAATATCTAAATGTGTACGTCACAAAATGTTTAAGACAAAATGTGTGAAAACACCGAGTGCCAATAAAAATGTTATTTAATAAAAACTTAGATTTATGATATAAGGGGCGATATCTAATTTCCCTTTTCTTGACGGCGACTTTCCTCTAGCTCTATCCTAGGGGATATATATATCTCAACTTGTACTTTTCGCACATGACGACTTAAATGAACGTAACCTTACATTCACATCCAAACAAGGTTATAGATTTCATAATTTTTTATTTCTTCTGCACTGAAGAGACATGAATTGTCGAAATGGCCATATGCAGAATTTAAATTTAAATTAACTTCGGTATTTTGTTATTTAAGAAGTTTTATAGAAGATATCAATGTCTGATAATTTGTAAACATTATGCGACTCGCAAGCTGTTTATTACCAAGGGCATTTCTCATCATCATGTTACAGAAATGTTGCTAAAATGCCAAAAACTGATTAAAAAAAAACAGAAAAACTGGGACATAATTTTTTTAGGCAAAGGGGGGTATTGACAGGATATTGTACATGAATCTGGGAACCAATGACCAAAGATGTTACAGGTATACTGGCTGTTCATTGGTACAACCGATGTCTATTAAATGTATGATTTTTAACAGAGAACTTCGGAGGATTTTGAGTGATTTTCTTTCCGTTTTACCAGGAGACTAGGCTCCTAGAGCTGGTCGGCAGATTACATGTAGCAGCGAGCACTCCTTGACCAATCTTTATAAATTACATTTTGTCTTAGTTTCTCCTTATTGAGTTGTTGTCTCGTTGTATTGAGTTTTATTTGTATGTTTATTACTATAGGCAAACAGGATAAAGAAACATGAGGTTTTAGTGCCCACAAACCGTTTGACCCTACTGCTAGTTTTTGCTAGTGCCGGTACCAAGCTACGCGAGTTCCTCTCGTTGTTTTAGTTCATGTTTTGACTTTTATTGGTGTTTTTTCTTGTGCATTTCCCTTGTGTTTTGTGGAATGTGATTGTGATTTCGGCCATTCAAGGTGTATCCTTATGTCTTTCCTTTTTAAATTCTATATCTTTAAACAAACTCTCTTACAGTTGCATAGATGTCTTGCATTTACCCATATTACCTATTCCAGAGGCTTTCCATCGTAATTTGGCAATTGATGTCGACGTTTTGAAACATTTCGACACGAGAACTAAAAAAGAACAGAAATGTGGTACTAGTTTACTGAGAAACAATGTATTTCAGATAATACAGTTGGGGTCATACAGTTTTAAGTAAAAATTTTAGAGTATATAGAGTATGTCTTTTTCACACGCGAACCACTTAGACGTTCTACTCATGTCAGACATATTTTGTCGATGAGTTCATAACAGTAGTCAATGAGATTTCATTGGCAATTTGAAGAAGACCAATGACGGTCAAATTTGTAAAGGATGTTTTAAATCTTTATTTAGCATGTTTTGATTGGGAACATGTATTTTACGAAAGGATACATTAACATGTACATTAACTCAATGTTTCTGTTAACCTATTAACCTGTTGTACTGAATAACTTACATAGTTTGATGGCAATACACCTTTCAAAATTCATTTATGTTATCTCGAACTATATAAAATTATCGACTCAGAAAAACAAAACGAGGTATCCGAAAAACGCGAAAACAGGAAAAATACACGACAAACTAAGGAACTCCCATGAAATTACGAGAGGCATCATATGCTCCGAAAAGCATGTCCTGCTATGTATGCGCCTCCCGTCATATGTTGAGTCAAGTTGTTGGTAAAGTCAAAACTGGTAATACCTAATCCATGAAAATTGGAAATTAGATGAAACTGTCAATTTCCATTTGGGACATCGAAACGTCATAAAATGCCATGGTGAGGGCCCCATTTTGCTTTTGATAGAAAGTAACAAAGGCTAACATATCCCTGTTCTAGAAGCTTTAAATACAATGCTTTGCTCTATTCAAAACAACATTCTCATTACAATACAGACTACTTCAATAAATAGAAACAAATAAGTACAAGCCGTGTTTCGCCGCTGCAATTCAAGTATATATATATTAGTCCAGTTTCGAAACTGTAATGTTTCATTCATTTTGAAGCCCAGTTATAACTGAATTAAAATAGATGGAAAATCAAATGAAATAATAAAAATAAAGGATATCACAGGAAACATCTACAAGGGCTGAAAATTAAAATTGCATGCTGCAAAGAAATATTGGGGCATTATGTTTCTTTCCTAGATTGAAAATAAGAAACAGGAAACTACTAAATACAGCTCAATATAGCCAACACATGCAATTATTACGTGATATTTACATTAAAGTCTTGGCTGTCCCAATATTTTAGGTCTCAAGCAAGTGTGTTAAACCTATTATTAGAGCAATAATGTTCGTTATTCACAGAAATGAAGCATTTCTTACATATTGAAAGGTTAGAGGCCCAGGTTGGTACAAACAATTACAGCAATATAAAGCTGTTCTGTTAATCATTTACGTAATTGCTGTCGGAATTTACAACTCAGAATTAGAATAAGTTTCAATTTTCTGTCAGTGGAGTTATATCGAGAAAATTATAGATCAAAGCACAACAACTGAAAAAAATTTTATGTCACCATATAGTTTTCAACCGTCCTCAACGAAAAAAGTAAATTTAACCCTTCCAATGGTATTTTAAATCTTTGCTATTTTAAGTACCGGTATATTTTCATGATCTTTTCTCAGCATTATCTGTAAGGTGATTTATGTCTTGCAATATCTAAATTTTAGAAATAAGTAGTCCCTCTCGCATAGCTGTCCTTTGCTATATTTGCTTTTCATTTAGATTGCTCTGTCAGATTTTACTATTTTTTATTTATGTCCTTCCAATTATTTCGATTTGATTTGCACTGAAGATATAAATGTAAGTTGTTGAAATGGCCATATGCAGAAAATAAATTAATAGTAAATCGATATTTTGCTAACAATAAATATTGACAGAGAAGCGTTCCTTTTTCGGCGTTTCATTTGATTTCGACATCGTAAATACTTAATTTTCCATCGTTTGTTTATATTTCAACAATATGTTGCACCCTACTGTTTAAAAGGCTAGTTATTCTTGTTAAAACAGTGAACAGTCTGACAACTTAAGTTGTTGTTCTGAAAAAAATTTACTTGTACTTTGCAAGTTTTGCTAGAAAATGTGAAAACGTCCTGGCTAAAATTCAGATTAGGACCTGAAAAAAATACCCAATTTGTTCAACATATGTTAATTCATCCCTCAAGAATTCTATGGCCGTCACCATAACACCATTAAAAGATATGACGTGTCAGTATTCCAATTGAAAGTGGACATTTTCAGCTAGATTCACGTCTTCCCGGATTTGACATTTTCCCGGATTGCATCACAGTTTGACGGGTGCTGTTAACAGAGCAGGACATGCTTACCCTTCCGGAGCACCTAATGTCACTCTCAGTTTCACTGGAGTTCACACTGTGAGGACCTTTGTTTTGAATGTTGTAATTTCTGTTTCTGTGCTTTGCATCTGTCTAACGTCATTGTTTTCTATGTTCTCGTTTTGGTCGTGTCTTTGGACTTCGATTTTTGTAAATTTCACTCCTTTGTTCCTTCGGTATTCTACTGCCGTTGTTTCAATAGAAACTAGATGGATAATATTACAAAAATCTATCATTACTCCACATCACATTAACCAGGAATTAATGTAAAGTTATCCGAGGAACCGACAAAACCATTGCAGTATACGAGTACATAGAGCTCTGTTCATGGCAAGGAAGATTTATTTTTTGCTTTGGACATAAAACATCTTTGAACAGGTTCATGAAAAACAGTCGTCTGCTCACTTGGTATTCTCAAAATAACTAAATCACTTTTGTGTGTGAGAATTGGACAAATTCACTGATCATTAATCCTTATTATTTATTATATATTTTATACTTTAACAGAAATACTGGAACCTTTCACTTAATCACATGGTGCAGACAGACTTGTTATACAGTAAGCATTACTGTCGCAACTGTCATAGGAATATATACCAAACACATACATTTAAGATTGGAAATTTTTATAGAATTTCGGTCCAACAAGTAAAAGATGATGTCATGCTTCTAACTTATACATGACAAATGCCGTAAAATGAGGTAATTATTAATTTTTATCAACGAAGTAAATTGTATATATCTGCGACAGAGTAAGGAATAATTGTACAAAACCAGAGACATTATGTTTTACTGATAATTATTTTACGTATTTTCAGACCAAAAACGTGTTGCAAATGTATACCAACAGAAAATCATTAACTATTAATCTACCAAGATGCAGAATTTAAAAATCAGAAAAAGCACCAAAGGTGCGAAAGCCGAGTTGCGGAGATTTGTTCTTTTCATAAGAACATCATTGGATAGGGAAATAGTTGCATATAAGCATATAAATTCTTTTATTTCAATCTTAGATTTATAATGGAACTTATGAGGATGTTTGACTTTGTCCTTACTTGACTAAAAATTTGGCAGAGGTTATAATCTAGGTGATACATATTGCTGATAGCTGCATATCATGAAAGTCNAAAAAAAAAAAAAAAAAAAAAAAAAAAAAAAACTTTGGGCAGGGGTCCCCCTTAAAATTTAGATTTCTATTATTGCTGAAATTGTATAGGTATGTATCAGAATTCCTTTTTTTCTAAAAAATTCCGTTTCTAGTTTGGTATACATGGAAACAAAAAGCTCCACTATCCATTCCAACTCATTTCAGACCACCTCTCAAAAATAAATAAAATTGGGCAGGGGTTCCCCTTATAATCCAGGTTACATAACATACTGCTGAAATCAAAACATTCCAAGCCCCCCCCCCCCTTTCAAAAAAATGGCAGTGGTTCCCCTTTCAATCTAGTTTATACATATTTCTGAAATTGTGAAGAAATATATAAAGCAAATTTTTTTTTCAAAGATTCAGTGTTCTGGTTTGGATTCCATGGTAACTGAAAGCTCCACTATCCATTACAACCCATTTCAGACCACCATTCAAAAAAAAATTAGGCAGGGGTTCCCCTTATAATCAAGGTTGTACATATTGCTGAAATCAAAACATTCCAAGCCCCCTTTCAAAATAAAGATTTGGCAGGGGTTCCCCTTATAATATAGTTTATACATCTTTCTAAAACTGTGAAGAAAAATATGTAGCACAATACTGATTCAGTGTTCTGGTTTGGTTTCCATGGCAACTGAAAGCTCCACTATCCATTAAAACCCATTTCAGACCACCATTCAAAAAAAATTTGGGCAGGGGTTCCCCTTATAATCTTGGTAATATGTATTGCTGAAATCAATGATTTACAAAACAAAAAGAATATACAAATGTATATTTTTTCATCTACGATTCTATTTCTACTGGACATTGCAAAAGGACTTTTAGTAATATTGAATACTTCTTTTCCGAGTCCCCCTTTCACAAAAAAAATTGGCAGGGGTTCCTCTTATAATCTAATTTATAACGCGACAGAAAATATGTAGCAGAACACATTCAGTGTTCTGGTTTGGTTTCCATAGCAAGTGAAAGCTCCACTATCCATTACAGCCCATTTCAGACCACCATTTAAAAAAATTTTGAGCAGGGGTTCCCCTTATAATTCATGTAATATGTATAGCTGAAATCAATGATTACAAAACAAAAAGAATATACAAATGTATATTTTTTCATCTACGATTCTATTTCTACTGGACATTGCAAAAGGACTTTTAGTAATATTGAATACTTCTTTACATTAAATTAATTACCTCCCTTTTTTAATTTTGACTTTTCAATATATCTTTTTTTACGTTATTGACATCCAAACAAAGTGTGTTGGTGAATATAATTAGAACTATGAAATGAATTTACATGTTTAAAAAATATAAAAACTACTTTTGTATGAACAATAAAACTTTTTTTAGCTATTTTTATTATCAAATAATACCAAACCTGTGATTTTAGGCTTTATTGAAATGTTTAATTTTTGTTACATTTTTTGAAGTTGTGACCTTGACCTTTGTCACACAAACCTCAAAATCAATAGGGTTCCTCCTCTGATCATAGCTCATGTCTATGCGAATTTTTATTTGGACATGTAATGTTGATCTGGAGATATTGTGTGGAAACGGATAAGTCAAATTTTTGTTCTTTTTTTAGAAGTTGTGACCTTGACCTTTGTCGCACAAACCTCAAAATCAATAGGGATCTTCCTCTAATCATAACGCATGTCTGTGAAAAGTTTCATTTGGATATGACATGTGGTTCTCAAGATAACATGCGTAAACTAAAAGTTGACGCCCGGACGCCCAGACACCATTCATCAAATTATAAGCCGAGTTCGTCTTCGTCGCAACTCGGCTGAAAAGAATATAAATTTTACTTACTGAAAGGGATTTTTGATGCTGGCCCAGTTGTGCATCTTATTCCTCAGAGGCAAAAATTAGAAATCCATAGAAAAAAGAGTGGTCAAAATAAGATTGCCTGATTATGTTCTCCAGAAAGAAAAACATATTAGGCTCCACTGTTGACAGATATTGTTATTCCATCTCAAACTTAGAAATTTGAAGAAACGGAATATTATATGTAATACGAGATATGGAAAACTTGGTGGTAGAACGAATGGAATCATAAGTTGGTATTAAAATACTTGTTTTAGCTTACCCTTCCGTACCAATTGACTTTTTTACTGCCATAATCAAATGAACTCTTTAGGGGAAGCTTGATACGTAACGTCTCGATAAAAGTCCAATGTTCCATATTTAATTTATCGGTAATTCAGAACCGTGCAATCAATTAAGTTAAGCTGAAATTTTTATTCGAGCATTGTTAACATACTTCTCAACAAAAGAAACGATACACAGTTAGCTTTGTAACTACGTATTTTTGTATATCGCATTTTTTTTTAATTCAACACCAAAATGCATTTGTTTATACCATTTTCAAATGAAAGTTTTTCGCCGGATAATTGAGTTCACCATTACCTGCAAGATAATCTGAATTGTTTGATGTCAATAATTGGGACATTTCTTCAATTAAAAAATGCCATCTTAAAAAGTGGAAAATAATCTCGCATTACAATGCCCCGTTCAATCCTAAATCAACGTGAAAACTGACTCCTCGCGGTCACACTGTCGATGTTGATTTCTGCTGTAACGATTCATTGTAAAGTGAAAAAAAAAAGAACAAAGTAAAGACTTATGATTTATCTCAAGTAAGCATGCTCATCAAGTGAGAAATCACTGGGTAGCAGATCTCGTGAGACAATATGAATCTAACACGGGAGGGTGTGCGAGACAAGGTAAATCTCACACACCCTCGGGCAAGATTAGGTAGTCTCTGACTCGGCTGTTTTCTCACCCTGCCAACACGAACGGGCAGTTGTTCACTCAGTTGGCATTGGACATCATGTTTCGTGCTATCAAGCATAAAGTTGGATTTCTGTTGACACTAAATAATTCAAAATATTTTCTCAACTTTCTGTGCTCCCCATCATTCATCTAGTGATATTCTATGCTCTTGTTGATTGTAACATGTATCAATTCGCTGGAATCAATACAAATTAAAAGGCACTATATTTTATAGTACTATTTTCGTACTCTGTCAAAAATTGGCGTATTGGAATAGTGTAGCGCCCCCAGAAGTAACAGTAATTCAGTTTCTGTAGATGGCCATTTTGGTTGCATCATACACGTATCTATCTCTACAAGTGAAACGGATGCTGATGTGGAACTGTTTGTAATATAATTTACATTGCTCCAAATATCTTATGTCAGTCTTTCCCTGTCTTAACAAAATAAAGACTTCAGAAAAATGTTAAAACAATATCTGATCTCAATAACAGTGTGAAACATGCTAATGCAGTTCCTAATGTAGATGACACCATAAATAAAATGCATTTTAACAAATTTAATTCACGTTTTACAGCCGACAATAAAGGATACATTCTTTTGAGGTTCTAAGTCTTTTAATCATGATTGATTTTTCGAGTCTTCTTTGCAGTTAATATCAGAGTGATGATGTTTATTTTTTTACAGCCTGACAGCAATGTGTGCAATCGAGTACGGCAACGGTTGTTTGATATCTTCTTCCTGTTTTTACAAAGATTTGAAAAACGCCTTAACCAAATATTTTGATCAATGGTTAATTGAAGATCGATCGAATAGAGAGTAAAATTAGATAATTTTTATATTCTGAAATATAGGAATAGCCTAAATCTAAAAGTGAAAGTGTACGTGTTTGGTACTTCTTTACTGATCACATTGTACCAAACATGTAGACTTTCATTTTGATTTCTCTGTAATTACATTGTTTGCAAGCAAATAAATGAAATTATTTTCTTATTTTTGTCTGCATGAACATAAATATGCGTTAAATATAAATGCAAAAAATTTTTATGAATATTTTAAATTTCTTAAAAACACGAATTAATTACCAAACAACCGTTGCCGTACCCGATTGGACACAGTGGACAATTGACTGCAAAAAGTTCGATATATTTTCAAAACAAAAACCATGTAAACTTGATTCATCTAATGAATATATTTGGGTCTCTCAATTATTTTCTGCTTTACAATTGTATCAAGGAGCGAGCATCAATGTTTTGTTATTGTACATTAATGTTTTTCAGTTTTAAGGAATATTTCAATTGATAAATCTTAAATGATATAGGGAAAAATGCGAGATTTTGGTATGCATGATTTAAAGGGCCTGTGGTCGATACAGTGACTACATTGATAGAGCTCGGTTGCTTACAAATAGGCTACTTAAGCAAGGGTATGTTGCCCATAACTTGAGGTCATCACTACATAAGTTTTAAGGTCGACCTCACGATCTTGTTGACCACTATGGGATATCTGTTTCCCAGATGACAACATGTCTTTCCCTTTGCCACTAAACTTTGTTTTCCTCTACCGGATTTGACTTTAATACCGGAGTTGACATATACAACACGGCGGGTGTCTTAAAAGAAGCAGGAGATGCTTACTCTATCGGTGCACCTGATCTCACCCATGGTTTTTTATTGGGTCCGTGTTGTTCATTTTTGTATATATGTGTGTCTTCATTTTCTTTTCTGTGCCGTTCTCATGTTATGTCTTTGTTTCTTTGTTTATCCGACGTTGTCATTGTCCTTGGATTTTTCGTTTTACACTGACGGTTCGGTTCTCACTTACTTTAAAGGTTCAAGATAACAGTAAACACCTCCAATGGCCGAAAATTACAGTTACAGGCCACAACCCACAAGGGAACTGTACAAGACAAAACATAACAGACTAGAGACAAACATATGAGGTAGACTACTAACTCTATGATCACTATCTTGACAACGAATGTGACAAAGGGTTTGGTAAAGAGTCGTCAAGTATTTCAGTAGACATCGGCAGTATCAGTTAGAGGCCAGTATATGTGTAAAATCTTCAGAAGCAGTGGGATCCAAAGCAAATTTAACGGATTCGTGTAGAATATCCCGTCGATAGCCACTATTACGTAAATATACCAAAAATAATTTACACAAGAGTTTTGATATGTTTTTCATGATATTTAATTACTAACTCTTTTATACAAGTAAGTGCACTGGTTGAATTGATGGACAAATTTGTTGCTGAACAATTACTCTTGTGTCCTTTGCTGGGGACAGATTCAGTGGGATTTTTTATGTAAAAACTGTCAAAATGGGTTTAATACCATTTTTGACCTTCTTTCATATACTTAGTCCTCCTCTCCTATTTCCACCTATCGAAAAGCCCAGTCATTTGTTGCGAAAGTCTAAAAAGACGTGGCTTCGGTGGTGATTCCGGCGATGGGGGCGTTCACAATTGTTTAGGTTTTATCTAACGTCTTTTTAACATTAAACACTCAGGTCAGCCAATTCATACTTGTTAATCGATTGCATAAGAATCACTAAAAATCAGTTTTAGAGTCATATTATGTCTATGCCCCTGCATTCATGCTCCACTGACTTCGAAACTTCGAAAGTTTTCACTGTTTTCCAAACGTTTTTGTTTTTATATTGGGCCTGTTTATCATCAACCACAAATGGTAGCCTATCAACTGCATCTGCACTTTTGAATTATCTTTGGTCAATTTAACATCAACCATTCATTGTAGCCAGTAGATATTTGCTATGCAGTTACATAATTATCAGTACAGATCAGTCCCGTGTAATGTCTAGATGCCTCTTCAGCCACGCTCCACTCACTTTGTAATTTTTCACTATTTTACCAAAAGTGTATGCTTTATCTTGGGTCTGTTTCACAGCAACCAATGATGACAACCCAATGATATTTGATATGCAGTTGCATTAGCCTCAGTACAGACCATTTACAGTGGAATTTGATGCCTATGCGTCTACAGTTTGAATTTGTTATTTTGTACTGTTAATCATTAAGTTTTATCTTGCGTCTGATTCACATCAACTACACGTTGGAGCGTGTTAATAAGAGATAAGTTTCAGAGGTTTTTTGTGGATATCTCCACAGTCATTTTTCCTGTCATTTTGAAATTTTGAATGGTTTATTACTGTTTATCTTAGCCACTTTATATTTGACATACAGTTATGTCTTGTCTTATCTTAGCCACTTTATATTTGACATACAGCTATGTCTTGTCTTGGAGAGAGAATACTGATTGAACATCCAAATGGTTGCCATAACGAAATTTACCATTTATTGTGCAACATTGGTATTTGTTATTGAGTCCTCAGTCATGCATGAACAGTCAAATCAAGTAGGTAGTGCACTCAGTTTAAGATTTAGATTTCAATATAAAAGCTGAACCTGTGCAAAGATAAGACATATACTGTGTCAACAGTTTATTTTATATATATACTATTTGTTTCTACTAGTATTGTTTATTTCAATGGAGTTGATCATTAATTATGTTATGTGAATGGTTAATGCTTTAATTTCTTGAAACACGTGTACAACATAAAGAAATTATTCGTATTTTGAAAAGTATAGATTTCACGGTTGATATTCCTGATTCAGAAATTAATCACAGTTATATTCCTTTAAGTTTTGCTATAAACCAAAATGGAAGAAACGGATCGCTTAAACTTTCATATCTGATTGCAGACATTTGATCTTTTGGTACATATCAAAAGAGCTCGATGAATCGTCACAGAGTGAAGAGGAGTTGAAGCAAATTACCTGACAGAGAAACTCCATCTCCATTAGAGTAAGGAAAACGACACCAAACTACAACCAAATTCTCTTCATTAAATCATACAAGTTACAGAAAACATTGATACAAAAGGTAAGCAGAAATTTGCGTTGACGTCTTCAAACGTAGACTATCCAACAAAAGCAAGTTTATCTGCACACCTAGCGACTCCCTCCCCTCTTTCTTTCGCGACTGTTTTACCAAATGTATTGGTTTCCTCTCTGGCCCATAAAAGTATTAATAACAACATTTTATTCATTTAATTACCCGAGACATCTGACAAATGTCTATAGTTAGAAAAATCAAAATAACTCGTTAACACTTCCGAAATGTTTGGCCTTACGCTATTATATGTCATTAAAATTAAGTGATGATAATGTATCAATATCAGTTATCATTTGATTTGGCGGAGCCGCAGAACATTTGTAAATAAATTCTACTTATACGAAGGGCGGTGCCTCTTCAAACGAATAAGTTATGGACTATCACGCTTTTGTCAAGTAACCGTCTGTGTGGAAATGCAATGAGCAGCAATATATAATGAAAACAACCATACAGTTGATGTTACATGTACATTACAAATGTCTTTTTCCCCTAACTGACAGCCAGACAACCCGTTCGTTGGTACTGTGTTGCCTCATTCATTAACATGCATTTTTATGTCGCCACAGACAACGTCAGGGTGACATGATGATATTTTACGTTTCTTCCGATTATTATTCGCTTTTTTCTAATTATTATCCTTCTTAAGATAATTTTTTGTCCGAGAGATTATTTTGAATTGACTGTTAACCAGACCATTTCAAACTTTGCACACAGAAAGACAATCATCTGAAGTTATGCTGAGTGAAAGGAATATATAAGTAAAAAAAAATTAAAAAATGGACACCTTTTCGAAGGTGGCCGCCAAAATACGTAAAAATTTCAATTTTGTCCGAATACAACGAAAATTTATTTCTAGGTAGATTTGAGTCTTCAAATGAGATGAAATGATCGAATTGGTATTGGGGTGACATCAGCTATTGCTTCCAATTGCAAACCTAGTTGGTATTGGTATTGGATGCCTCATATGGAGAAATGATGATCATTTTAAATGCATATTCATAGTATTTAAATTAGAAAAAGAGTCACATGACTTATCAGTATTCTCACCATCAAACAGCCTTTATTGGTAAAACACGGATATTTGTTCTTACCCGTTATTGTTTTCCTTTTTAAAATCACTTTAACACTTCCTTATGACGTTTTCAATGTCAAAACAAAACGTAAATCGAAAATTTTTAAAGAAAACGCTTGTTTTATGAATTGATACAATTTCAAGTTGGTACATATTTAGCTTCCGTGGGAACTTCGAGTTTACAAAGTATGTAACTAAGGTTTGTTGCAGCATTTTCTTTGGCATTCAAGTTTTGTTGTCTTACCATGTGTCTTGTTTTTGTAATGACTTTGTACTTAAACTTTGGCAATGAAGCAGTGGAAGTTAACGTTTTCAGCCATTTTGACAAGATATTTAGAATGATGGAATGTTAAAGGACTCTCGCTTCGGATTTTCAAATGGTTTGGGAACTTCAAAATTATCCACTATGTCAATCGTTTAACTGCATATCAAATATCCTAATAAAGTTTAACCTTGTATTTGATCTGCAACCCAGTTTGAGTAAGAATAGCTATTTTTTCAAAATTTTGCCTATCAAATGCAATGGAATTCCGTTACCTGTATTTGACTCCGCAATAAAATATGCAAATGAGCAAAAATGCACCGATTTCTCCATACGTCAAATCCAATTTGATGCTTCAAATACAATACAGTTATCTCCTTACTGTTTTTGGATGTCAAGAAGAAACAACTTTTGTAGTTCCTTAGAAAATAGGGTATTTTTCTAAAAAAACAAACAAACAAACAAACAACAGTTTTGCTTCTGTATACTACATATTTAGTATATGTTATGGATTTAATGAAAGAAGATACGGTGTACTTGTATATGAGATTATATCTCATGTGTACACTGTTCAAAACTATTATCTAAATTTATATAAATTCTAAAACCTAAGGTTTAATTCCTCTATGTTAGTTTTTCCTTGGATTTTCTTTTTGTTTGTACATTTTAAACATTAATTGAAATTGTGGATTTCCTATGTTTAGGTCCTAGTGCTGCTGACGAGGAATTAATTTCCAAAATGGCCATACAGCTCATTTAAATTAATTGCAGTTGGAATTAATGACTAAATACCGAATGTACTGTACATTCTGCATATGCGCATTTCGACAACTTATGTCTCTTCAGTGCAGATAAAATCTAAACGTTTTGAAGACCATAAACCCAAAGAAGTTCGAAAAACTCATTTGAATTTTAAATCAATGCGCAATTAGTGATTAGGTCAAGTGCAAAAAGGTAAAATTTGCTAACAACAAAACACCCTTTATTCTTCTGTAAGTTGAAGATAAAAACGATGTTCAATACCATGTAAAATGATACGGCTTAAATTATACATAAAATTCACAAAAATTATAACACTTGCAGAGGAACTACGCATTAATCATGTATGGATTGCAGTAAGGTTCCAATCAATACATAAATATAAAAAATAAATTCAAACATATCGAGTACAGATAAAACGCTGATGTACTTAATACTAGTATGTAGAAATGTAAAAGTGAGAAAGTCTGTACTTTAGAATTGATATTATAAAGGGGAGAACAATTGGTGTCAAACAAACATTCAAAAATGACAAGATAGGGTTTCTCTGATTTTTTTAACACACAAATTAAACGGTATTTTGGGACTTCTTTCAAACTGCAATCTACAATCTTTCAAAATTATTTTTACTGACTGAAACTATTATAAGAACAGAAATCTTGTTGTTTGCCACTTTTTAGCGGAGTTGCGACGAAGTCGAACACGGCTTATAATTTGATGAATGGTGTCTGGGCTTCCGGGTGTCAACTTTTGGTTTCCGCATGATATCTTGAGAACCACATGTCATATCTTAATGAAACTTTGCACAGACATGAGTTATAATTAGAGGAGGAACCCTATTGATTTTGAGATTTGTGCGACAAAGTTCAAGGTCACAACTTCTAAAAATATAACAAAAATTTAACATTTCAATAAGACCTGGAATCACATGTTTGGTATTATTTGATAACAAAAATAGCTAAAAAAGTTTTATTGTTCATACAAAAGTAGTTTTTATATTGCTAGAAAATGTTAATTCATTTTATAGTTCTAATTATGTACTCCGACTCACTTTTTTGGATGTAAATAACTTAAAAAAAGATTTAATGAAAAGTCAAAATTAAGAAAGGGGAGGTAATAAAACTAAGAAAGGTATTTAATTTAATGTGAAGAAGTATTCTATATTACTAAAAGTCTTTTGCAATGTCCAGTTTACATAAAATCTTAGGTGAAAAAAATTATATTTGTTTTTTTTCTGATCTTTTGTAAATTATGGATTTCAGCAATACATATTACTTGGATTATAAGGGGAACCGCTGCCCAATTTTTTTTTTTTTTTTTTTTTTTTTTTTTTGAATGGTGGTCTGAAAAGGGTTGTAATGGATAGTGAAGCTTTCAGTTACCATGGAAACCAAACCAGAACACTGAATCTTTAAAAAAAAAACAGTATTCTGCTATACCGGTATATTTTTCTTCACAATATGAATTAGATAATAAGGGGAACCCCTGTCAAATATTCTTTATGAAAAGGGAGGGGGTGACTCTGAATGTTTTGATTTCAACAATACATATTACCTGGATTATAAGGGGAACCCCTGCCCAATTTTTTTTTGAATGGTGGCCTGAAATGGGTTGTAATGGATTGTGGAGCTTTCAGATTCCATGGACACCTAAGCAGAATACCGAATCTTTGAAAAAAGTATTCTGCTACATATTTTTCTTCACAATATAAATTAGATTATAAGGGGAACCCCTGCCAAATTTTTTTTTATGAAAGGGGGAGTCAGAATGTTTTGTATTCAGCAATACATACCGGTATTACTTGGATTATAAGGGGAACCCCTGCCCAAATTTTTTTTTGAGTGGTGGTCTGAAAAGAGTTGTAATGGATCGTAAAGCTTTCAGTTACCATGGAAACCAAACCAGAACACTGAATCCTTGAAAAATATGTAGCAGAATACTGGCAGGGGCTCACCTTAAAATCTAGTTTATACATATTTATATGTATAAACTAGATTTTAAGGGGAGCCCCTGCTATTTTTATGCCCCGCCTACGAAGTAGGAGGGGTATATAGTTTTCGGGTAGAGGTGTAACGATACACCGGTATATCGATATATCGCGGTATTTTCTAACAAACTAGGTACACCGGTACAGAATCCAACGTATCGATAGTAACGTATCGTCTTCTGATTTCTACTAAAATTTCAGAATCAGTACCACCCAAATGCTTAAAAATTTTCTGATTTTGGTATGGGAAAGTCAGATATAGGACAAACAATTGCATTTTTCTACATGAAAATGAACACTCTTGTCTCATTTACAAATATTTTACTATTTTATCACACACAATAGTAAAAGGAGCAGATTTAAAAATGTAAACAATTGAGAAATCAGAAGACGATACGTATCGATACGTATCATGATACGTTTGTGTTGTATCGATATATCATGATACAATATTTCATTGACAATACTCATCCCTATTTACGGGTACATTGTTCGTAAGTACGTATGTACGTCCGTAATGCTCAGGTGAAGGTACTTTACCTTGAAGGAGGTTTGGTATCTTGATGAAACTTTGTATGCAGATACTTCATGACATGAACTGCAATATTTTGGAAACAAACAGATGCTATGACCTGAAGGTCAAGGGTCATTGACTTTGAATATAAGGAGTGGATATTGTACTACAGGTTAAGGTTTAGGTTGAAGTAAGTTTACCTTGAAGGAGGTTTGATATCTTGATAAAACATTGTATACGGTTAGAACGAAACATGAACTGCAACATTTTGGAAGCAAACAGATGCTATGACCTCATGGTCATGGGTCATTGACTTTGAATATTAGGAGTGAATATTTGATGAACGTTTAGGTTGAAGGTAGTTTACCTTGAATGAGGTTTGATATCTAGATGAAACCTTACATACAGATAGAACATGACATGAACTGCAACATTTTGGAAGCAAACAGATGCTATGACCTGAAAGTCATGGTTCATTGACTTTGAATATTACACCTGAATATTTGATATTGTACTACAGGTTAAGGTTTAGGTTGAAGGTAGTTTACCTTGTAGGAGGTTTGATATCTTGATAACTCTCTATACAGATAGAGCATGACATGAACTGCAACATTTTGGAAGCAAACAGATGGTATGACTTCAAGGTCATGGGTCATTGACTTTGAATATTAGGAGTGAATATTTGATATTGTACTACAGGTTACGCTTTAGGTTGCAGGTAGTTTACCTTGAATGAGATTTGATATATTGATGACACTTTGTATACAGATAGATCATAACGGGAACTGCACCATTTTGGATGGAAACAGATGCTGTGACCTCATAGTCATGGGTAATTGGATTGCAAAAAAATCTTATTCTTACTCTTTAAATAATGTATGATTATTAGCGGGGAATAAAGTGTCAATTAACATAGATTCAATAGAAAAAAAATCTCCTGATACATACTTTTACGATTTCAGCATATTCAAAAACTAGATTTTAAGGGGAACACTTGCTCAAATTTTTTTTAAAGGGACTTGGAATGTTTTGACTTCTTGCAGCTATCAGCTATATGTATATCACTTAGATTATAACCTCTGCCAAATGTTTAGGCAAGTTACAACAAAGTCAAACATCCTGAAAAAGTTTCATGATAAGTCTCTGATCGAAGTAAAAGAATTCATATGCTTATTGACAACTATTTGCATGTCCGATGATGTACTTATGAACATAACAAATATTCGCAACTCGGCTTTTGCACCTTTGGTGCGTTTTCTGATTTTTGTCATATTTGTATCCTAAGGTGGTTCGTGGGTAAGCAAAATTCATCAGAATATTTCAATAATTTGCTGAAATAAACTTTAAAATTGAACTTTGGAAATTTGGGGGTCGCGGACATATAAGCTCACAATCTTGCGCTGAAAATAGGGAATTATTAGTTGAAATGTTAAGGAAAATTAATATTTTTTAAAAAATTATTCAAATTTTGGATTTATTTTCTATATTGCTAGCCCCTGTACTTAACTTTCTAAAGCAAAAAAGAATAATGGGGGTCGCGGACCTTATCATGTAATTATTTCACAAAATCAAAGTTTACGTAGTGATTTCTTTGTAACATATTTTTTAAATTAACTCCCTGGCCTCGTTTAAATTTTTATTTCAAAGAATTTTACAGAATAAATACTATTCTGAAGGGAAATGGGCCCAATATGTGAGTTTTTAGCGAAATATTTTAAAGATTTGTCCAAATTAAAAATTTTGTATATTTCTTAAATGAAAAATAACTATCAAAGCATGAAACATGAAAACGAAATGGCGGAATACCACCGATACACCTTAAATAAAAAATAATGCTCTAGAAATATAAAACACTGAAACACATTTCAAAAAAATCTCAAGTAGGTTTATTCTTGTAAATTATAATATAAAAAAGTTTTGTTTGTAGGGTTACAATGTACAATACGAACATATAACGTATATATCACAAGAATGCATGTAGTGTCACGATTGTTTTAATTTGACACATTTGACGAATTTATAATAAATGGAATAGTACAAATACTCATGCGTTTTTTTTTCAATGTATAGATGAAATCCCTGACACCAGAACAAAAATTGACTAGTTTATGTGCCAGTTCAGTCTTTTTTCAAATCAACAAACTTTTTGAACAAGAGTTGTCAGAAAACAACATAGTTCGCCGGGGATAGAGCGATGTCAGTGCCAAATTAATCAGAAAGTATTACATTTTTGTAATTGCAAAACTTAAAACCAATATGATATCAAAGTAAAGGTCACATATTTGAAGTTTTCACCCAACCACTTAATGACTAGTTTCTAAAAGAATAAAATATTTATTAATTGTCCTCAGTCCAAGGTCAAGCTTTAAATGCTCTCAAACATGTAACCTGCAGCGAGCTCTAATTATATCCAAGTCATAAACACTCTCTTACTTAATGAAACTCTTCTAGAGAAAAAAGTTATTTTTAATTGCCCTCATCCATGGTCAAATATCTACAATTACAAAAACAGGAAAACAGCAAACACCTACAATGGCCAGGAACTACAATCACATGCCACAATTTACAAGCAAACTTCACCAGAAAAAACAAAAATGAAAACAAGACACAAACATAAATATGAAACGTCCGTGAACGACGTATACTAAATATAAAAGTTTTTTTAATAATCCTGAACTTTATCAATGACAAGATAATACTTCAGTAGTATAATGTTTGGTGAATTTTTATTGCAAGTTTGAAAATCAAGGTAGCAGCGGACTTTTGGCACAGTAAAACAAACATGTAATTAGGATTAAAGGTGACAACTTTACAGAATATCCAAGAGTTGTTTTTTGAAAATTTTGTAAATCGTATAAATCCTGCAATTTTCATGTCATGTCAGATTTTCAGTTAAAATAATTAGTTAAACTGACTATTTAATTTATGTTAATTCTTGAAACACGTGCACAGCAACACGAAATTTACTGTTTTTTATGCAGCTTGGGTATTTGTTATTGTAGTATTTTGAACCATTGGGTCGATGCAACTGCTGGTTGACCAGAGGTCCCCGAGGGTATTCACCAGCCCAATAGTCAGACTTGTCTCTGACATGAAAATTTACCTTGCGTTTTGTAGAAATTTACTGTTTTTCATAAAAAAATCTGACCACTTAAAAGATACTGCGGCTTCATTCCGTGTATGACACTCGGTAGAAGTCCTTGGTACTGGATTTTGCCTCTCTTTCGATATTTTTGGTAATGAGTACTTCTTTTTGGAATACTTTTGGATTATGGATCTCCGTATTATTTGATTCTAATGCTGCTGATGATATGTTACTCCCTGAAACACGTGTACGACATAACGAAATCTACTGTTTTTATGCAACTTGGGTATTTTATTTTTGTAGTTTGAACGACGCTTAATGTTTTGTTTGATTTAAAAGGTAGCTGACATGGCCACGGTGTCCAGATGTTCTTTTCATCTTTGTATGTTTTACTCTCAATGCGTGCGTCCACAGCAGGAATGCGAATTTATTAAAGGAAGTTTTGCTCGTCAAATCGGAGAAGGACAGACGTGATTTCTATAAATCGAGGTATTCAAAGTTTGCGACTTAAACAACATACAGAGAGTGTAAAAGAAATAAATACTTGGCTAATAATTGATGACAGAGTTAAAACGTTACATATTATTAGGTGCGTCTTTCTATATAATTATAGTAGAAAACGTGCTGTGTTCAAACAAATGATGTATAATGATTCTATAGTTGCTATTACTAAATATTTGACATTGTTCTATTGTTTAGACAGTTATGCTTACTTTCCTCAGTCATAAAATCCTCCTAATTAACGTGAACACTGATTGCTGCTGGTAAACTCATTATCACGTAATATGTATTTTTTTTTCAAGTCAATAAAGCCAGTCTTGACATACTTAGTTATATTGTAGTGCATGATTTATATAAATAACAAAACCAATTTTCAGCAGTGTCCTTGGTATTGCATTTGGCCTCCTATTTCGATACTCTTGGTGGTAATGAGTACTTTTGGGTTATGGCTTTCCGTATTATTTGATTCTTATCTTGATGAGAGGTTACATCATAACAAAATTAATTGTTTATTATGCAACTTCGGTATTTTTTGTATTTTGAAACCATTAGGCCGATAATATTCACCAGCAAAATTGTCAAACTTGTGCGACATGAAAAATTTACCTTGTGTTTTATAATCCCGTTTTTATCAAAATTACAACCCTTAAAAAACTGAGGATTTATTGCGTGTATGACAATCGTCGTTGTCGGATGCCCTTGGTACCTCCTATTTCTAATTCTTTTGGTAAAGAGTACTTTTTTTACTACTTTAGGTTATGGCTTTCCGTATCGTTTGATAAAAGGTTACTTCGTGAAACACGTGCACTTGACACTTCAATATATTTCCAAATAACAAAATACCGAAGTTACTTTGAATCTATTTTCTGCATATGCGCATTTCGACAACTAAGTAATCAAGAACATGAAGTTTGCTGGTATTTACAGTGTGAAAAATGTCAGTCCTGAGTGTTATGATACACCCTGTGTGTACTGTATGCAACTTGGGTATTTTTGTAGAGAAAGAAATGAGGAACTCGTTTATTTGTATACATGCTTTGATATTGTGTTTTCATTCAAAAGAGGTTCAGAGAGATATTTTTCAGACCAATGTTTTTTATCGTCGATAGGATTAAGGTAGATCGATCCGAATAAAAAAATCAGACAGAATTTTTTTTTATTTTGAGACATTTTGTAGGTCTTAGTACATTTGTTCAAAAAATAAAATAAAAACTATATGTAATTTCACCGATCATCTTTTCTTGTTATCAGGCTTTGAAAACCAGGCCAAATTCAGTATTTTTCAGCAATAGATACAAAAAATATATAGGGAAATGTGACAACATTCTTATTATTTAGCTTTCATATGAAATAAATATCAGATAGATTTTTCTTTATTTTTTGATATTCCAGCTATATGTTGAGCTGACAAAAAATCTATATGTCACCGTTTGATTAAGAGAGATATTTTATATACATTGTAGTTAAAGAAATAGACAATATTTACGGGAAAGGGAGCTAATTCACGGGAAAGTGTATGCCGATCTATTATGACGTCACAATAAAAAAGGCCAAATTAAGAATGTTCCGGCCTGAAAATCAAGTCAATTCCGCATCCGACTCATGTTTCGCAAACATGCCAATGGAATGCGCCGTGTATTAGTGTCGATCTACAATATATCCATGGATTGACGGAAATTTAGGTGTACTCAAACTTCACGAGTGTAATGAGTTAAATTATGCATGAATGATATCCGAATGTAGTTTTAACCACGAGTCCTGCCCATTCATGGCTCAACCTTAGAACTTTTAATATATGAAAGATGTTCTTCATTTCTTAAAACCATACCTACATTGATTGTCTGTGTCAAGAAAGTTGCAAAGCTTTCCCAGAATCAAAATCAAGATTAAGATGTTTCCTGTTATCCTTCTTTTATTTACAATCCAAGCTAATATTCTCTTTTTAACTGATTTACACTGTATCCATATCAAACGAAAAAGTAACAAATCCATACAATGAAGTCTTTTTCTGGACCGTTTGAAATTTTAATGTTGACGTCGGTTCAGTGTTAAAATTTGCGACTTGGTTGACCGTAGCAATAATTTTGAACACGCGAGCGTAAAGATAAGATACATGTAATATTTCTCTTTGCAAACTATTAATCACAACATCTTTCAGCGTTGAGTCATAGCATGAGGAAAGGATGGCATCTGTGGACGTCTTCAATCGGAGTAGACCAACGAGAATAGTGAATTTTACACCAGACGGATATTGCGGACACCCAAGGGTAATATTGCTAGTAGTCGGACGAAAATAAATCAAATTGGGAATGACATTGTTGGAATAACTGAATTTACTCCAAATTTCTGATATCATAATGAATTGGGTTTGTTGGAGTCCTGGACTATTTCGGTAACAAAGGTTGAACATTTATGATTTGTTTTACTAAAAACTTTTAAAGTAGTCAATATTACGAAAGCCGGAAGGGGACTTCCGAGTTCCGACTTCTTACTTCTAACTACTTACTTCTTACTTCTAACTACTTACTTCTTACTTCTAATTCTTACTTCTTACTTCGATGTTGCAATCCGGAAAGGTAGCCTTTCCGTATTGCAACATCGACTTTGGTATTTGCTTTCGTCAGTTTTGTTAGGACTGAAAGTTTCATAGTTTATGACCTGTCACGAAATCTGGTTACCTACTTCTTGGGCGTGAAAGGTGTTGTATTTTTGTATTATCTGGGTCCTGAAGAACCCATCGTGCATGTCATCAATCTTATAAATTTGTGGCTTTCACGTAAAAAAATTCTATGAAGTCACGCATCACGCCTATTATAAAGGGGTATTTTTCACGATTCCCGCTCCAAAAAAAAAGGCCCGGACACCTTCAAGACCCCCTTTTATGTCTTAGATAACAGCAGTTTATGGTGTGCATTTTGAAATATAAACTAATTGAATTGACAAAAAACTTCATATATATAGGAAATCGTGTTCAATTTTGCAATAGTCCTTGGAAGATAAATTCTTGCAATCGGAAAAGATTGATTTGGTTTTTGTTCATCCTCTTTTTATACACCCTTCGAGACGATATAGGTTGTATGGTGGAACTTAGTTCATCAAGGTAAGAGTGATAAGATTGGGAGGAAAATTTTATCACCGAGTCCAGAAAATCAAACAAGTGGATGCATGGATACATACACATTTGCTGGATTTTAACTCAAAGCAGTGTCAATACATCCCTAAATCTTCCCCCTTCTAGAATATTATGACTTGCAATTGTTTATTATAAAGGGATGAACGATACAGTTCTTATGATCAGAGTTTGGAGCTCATTCCCTGCTTCAGATGTTGTTATGTAAATATATTTCAAAATATGTCCATCTTCTAGTACTTCTTACTTCTTTCTTCTAACTTCTTATTTCTAACTTCTTACTTCTTACTTCTAACTTCTTACTTCTTACTTCTAACTTCTTACTTCTAACTTCGTACTTCTTACTTCTTACTTCGATGTTGCAATCCGGAAAAGTAGCCTTTCTGGATTGCAACACTGACTTCGGTATTAATATTGTCAATGTTCGGACTGAGGTTTCATTATATAATTCCTCTAATTTATGAGTAATTGCAAAAGCAATAAAAATTAATTGATGGATCGAATGGCGTTTAACGTCCTAATTTCAACATTTCAGCCAAAAATGCAAGACGAGAACAGGTTGATCAAGACATCAGGATGAAGGGGGAGTCAGCCTCGCAACCCGTTAACCTACATACTACGGGATTCTTTAACGTGAACGGTCTTGTATTTTTGTATGTAATAAGCGATGTGTTTTATTTGCATTATGTCTAATACAATTAGTGGGTAAAGGTTTGCATTTAGAAATATAAACCTATTCAATTTTCAATAACAAATTGTAGATACAGAAAATCGTGTTCAGTTTGCATTGGCCCCAACTCTATAATCCCGAAAAAGAGTTTTAATTAATCTTTTTTAGCTCATCTGACCCGTCTGCATTTTGATCATCTCCTCTGAAACCAATTAAACAATTCAAGCAAGCTTTACAGGAATAATCGGTATTGAAGGCGATTAACAAAAACTGCTCATTCCGTTCTGATCCAACACAAAACATACTTGCCAGCGAGGAACATAGTTTAACATTGGACCCTATCGGAAAAACATCATTTTCGTCATCTGCTCAGAACTTATGGAAGCAAATTCAACCAAACTGTACTGGAATGATGTCGTATGGGTATATGGAAGTTCCTTTACAAATGTACAAGGCTTACACAAGGATTGCACATTTCGTTCCGATCTGACAAAAAACATGGCCGCCTGTGCGGAACATATTCATGCAAAGAAATCAATACACTTCTTAAATCAAAAGCCCCC
>MJUU01011860.1:168470-178749 GCA_002080025.1 Modiolus philippinarum | reverse complement strand
GAGAAAACTCGATAAATCACCACTATCTATATAAAAATAAGTTTTATTTAAAGTCGGCATATAAAATATAACAAGCAAACATAAGCTCTATAGAGCTTTTAACCGACATAAATATATACATAAATAAAACACACAAGCACATGATACTAAGCAGCTAAAAAGCACTGTCATGCAAGCAAATAAATAAAAAAGCACTAAAAATACATAGCACAAACAGAATAAGAATACACAAAATGACATAAATTTATAGCAAATAAGAGCATAAAAAAGCAAAGGTAAGAAAAACCTGGTGTGTGATATTTAAACAGATAATTGCATAATTTAGTTCAGTATGACTAAAAATACAAAAAGAATACAGATAAAAAATTATTTACAAGCATTACATTTACACTGATTTCCATTCCAGGACTGTATTATATTTTTGAACTGATTAAAATTTGAAATTTTTCTAAAATTGTCAGGTAATTCATTTTATAAAACAGCTGCTGCATATTTAAAAGAGTTCTTACCATAGGTAGTTGTCCTCACTCTAGGTATATCTAAAATGTTTGAATATCTAAAACTATAATTATTGTTTTATTGTTTTTAAAAGTTACTAGATTATTTAAACATGGAGGAGACAAATTATATAAAATCTTAAAACATTCAAGTGCCATAGTGCGCATTCTCCATACTTAAAGTGTTACATAAATGGACAAAAAACTTGTTTAAATAGAAAAATAAATTCTATAAAGCACGAGCTGTCCGTGAAATTAAAGCTTATAGTACAATAACTAGAGTAGTTGCTGAGTTGTTGCGTTGTTATTATCATCATTACTAATTTTAATCACCTCTATATCAGTAGTTGTATTAGAATTATCTTTGTCACAACCACTTTTCTTATTTTTTTTTCGGTATCTACTGATTCACATTTGTCATTTTCTTTCTCTTTGTTGTCGCCAGAATCACTACAATCACATTCTTGAACTCCCTCTGAAGACATATTGTCCTCAACTTCAGTAATGTCACTTTCAATCTCGTTGCTATCACCAGTATCACAACCAACTTCACCTAGAACTCCTGATGCGGACACCTCGAAGTAGGAATTATAAAAAAAATATAGTTAAACAAGGTTTAGCCAAAGATAAGCCTACAGCCTCTCAACCCACTACTGTTATGAGAATACCCTCATTCGCTTTACCTCTTGATACACCACTGTATATAATGAAATTGAATTTCAGTTTGAAATCTATTAAAGAAGTTATAATCAGATAATATTGGGAATCAAATGGGTTTTTATTCATATTAACCATCACAAATATGAAATCACATTATTATACTGTAAAACTATATTTTTTTTTAATTTTCCTCTATGTATATAATAATTTAGATGACGAAAATATTTATAATGTATAAATACGAGAAAAAATCTCGGTATTAATATTTAATAATGACAATATAAACATTTACTCGGTTATTACACACTTCCCATTATTGCTCAATCTTATCTTACAACCATCAAATTCATTTTTGATTATTTCTACGCTTTTTATTTATATGCTTTCATACATTATTTATTAATTCTAGAACTCAGAATAATATTAAAAACTCGTACGTTTTTTGCTGTTTACAAGTTTTTGTAAACGCAGTATGCTGTTTTGTGTTCTATTTATACCGGTGTTTATATTTTGATTCTATGTAGATCTTGCACAATCTTTGTGGTATTAATTGCACGTGTTGTGCATTGATGTTTTTACTTCATTCCTGATAGTCTCGTAAATGAGTGATCTCTCCAGTTTATCGGATGCAAATGTTGTTTCAAAGACTGGAAAATTGTCCAACCACACCTGGGCATTGTTTGTCTTAGTTTTTGTCGGCATTATGGAATTCATTTTTGTCGTGCAGCTACACTATTTCTTAATTTTACAGGTGCGAAACAAAAATCGAAATACAGTTCATGTATTAATAAATAATTTTACATTTCAGCCTTTATTAAGTAACTGGAGTTTAAAACAAATTAAAGACCTTGATAAGTATTTATATAAAAATGAAAGAGAAAGGAAATGGGGTAAATGTCAATGAGACAACATCCCATATCCAGGTTAAAACGACCCAAAACAAAGCATCTAGGGGTCACCGTACGGTCAACACAGTGAGGAACCTCACACCATATAGCAAGCCCTAAGTGGCCCCAAAGGGTAAAAAAGTGAATAAATCAATGGCAACAAATGAAATAAAAGGGACAACAGGAAACACCTACAATGGCTGAAAATTATAATCACATGCCACAATCTGCTAGGGAACTACACAGGAAAAAAACACAAATAAGACAAAAGTCAAACGTAAACAACGATAGGAACTCGGGACAGCCGGACTTGGTACCACATTCAATAACCCAAATATCAAGAAACTAAAATTTTATAAGAAGACAAGGACAACCCAATGACCAACATATTCCTGACTTGAAACAAGCGCAAAAATTGCGGTGGTGTTAAACTCGTTTTCTTGGATCCAAACCATCCCCCTATATGGTGAATGGCTAAAAAATAACTACACAAAAAGACTCACTGTAAAAATAAAACTAGAAAAAAGTCCAACTATCAAGACGAGTACTTTACAATGAAGTGCTAGAACATGAAGACAATACACACGAGTACTGTCCGGACAAATGCTCGCAGTTACTGACAGCTAGCTAAAGACATAATTTCCGTTGACTATGATATCAAGCCTTCTTACATATGAAACTTCAATTGAATTACTTCTAAATAGATTTCGTATAACAACATCATCAATTATGAAAGAAGATTATGATATTGTGCAATGCCAAATACTGTCAACATGAAAAAGTGTTTAAATTTAGTTATGGTGTAAAGCATTTTGGAGATGATCAATATTTTTTCCAACAAAAACCAAAAGTAAAGATTTAACAACAATGCTGTATTTATATCCTTTATGAATATGTTTGTTCAAAGGCTTAATAAGTTGAATTCATTAATCAGATAGAAAGGGAATTCGAAATGAAATATTTGTCTATTTAAAGATATTATTTACACTCATGATGACTTTTCTGTTATTCAAAAGTTTAAGAGATCAAGATTAATTTCAAGTCGTCTTATGAAAGTCTACGAAAATAACATAAATTTTGAAGTCTCGTGTTTGAAATAGATAATATCGACAAAATTTCTCGACACTTAATAAATTTATTTGAATACATCTAGACAAATGAAAAGTCTTTGACATCATTTCGATATTCAGATAATAGAAAGTCTTTCTTTTGAGGATATCTTGATTATAAAAAGGATTGGTCGTAGTGGTGTTGGTTTTGTACAAACTTTATTTTTATGATTTGTTCTTACGTTATCACAAATATACGTGGTTTGATATTTTGAAATGAGATCCAACTCACTGGGACTTGAATCCTGGCCCTATTGATATACCTTTTCGAGTGGCAATCGAAACTCTTTGCTCTGGTTGTCCCTTCTTACCTTGATATCTTTCTCGAATAATGTTAATAGTTCAAATTTCTCAACTTGTTCTCGTCCTGATATAAATACTAACTAATCAACAAATTATTCAGTAGTACAATGTAGTTCTTATGAATTCGGTGTGAAATTGTTTCTAATCTTAAACTGGTGCTAGGTGAACATAGCTCATTGTTGAAAGCCTCATGGTGACTTCAAAATGAAGAACAAAAGCGTTGTTTCGTTGCTTGTTTTTGACATGTATTTGTAGAGACTTTGTCTCATTTGCATTTACTCCATATCCCGTCATTGCTTAAATCTGTCACGTTTTATGTTTATGAATAACAAATCTTCGAGCAATTTATTGTTTATTCACAAATGATATCTCATAGGTAAACTCAAATTATAATAATTTGCTACGATCAAGCTACTATTGATATCTGAGATTGAAAAGAAATATATTCACTTTAACGTCATCGAACTATTTTATCAACCTTCCC
This sequence comes from Modiolus philippinarum, assembly GCA_002080025.1. NCBI lineage: Eukaryota > Metazoa > Mollusca > Bivalvia > Mytilida > Modiolidae > Modiolus > Modiolus philippinarum. Next base: position 174,809 of record MJUU01011860.1, on the reverse strand, counting down.
TTAAAATTGATACTGCTTTTTGTGGTCTTTGAACTTCCCGCCTTTTACTAACTTATCAATATGCAGGTCTAGATTATCGTAACAGAACTATTTATGAAAGTCGGTTATAACCGAATCATCATTCTGAAAAAGGATATTCCAAAGAAAATGGCAACAATGGAAACACAAAGATACAAAGACACAAAGACAACACAGAAAAGGAAAACAGAAACATACATACAGATGAACAACACGAACTGAAAGCATGTCCAAGCCGGTAATATAGTCAACTCCAGTAGAGGAACTAACAATTTTGAGCTTTTAAAGGGAAGGATCTGTTGTTATCTGGGGAAACGGATATCTTATAGCGGTCACAAGGTCGTGACGACGACTATGAAACTTCAAGTTATGTGTAACATCTTTGTTTAGGCAGCCTTTTGAGAGCAACCGGGCAATATCAAGGAAGTCCCTGTATCGATCACAGAACCAATGAGTAAGGAGATTGAAACACTTTATACCAGCGCTGTTCCAATGTTGTTACAAGAAAAGAGAAGTTTACTACTGAAAAGTGAAGTCATAGCTTAGTTTGTAGTCTACCTATGTTGTTAATTTCAAGATTAAGTTAAAAGAATGGGGCCGATTTGTGTATATCATTAATTTTGAGCTCTTTTGTATATATTAGTGAAGAAAATCCCCAAAGCGCGGGTTGTTTAGTGACAAAGTATCATCTATATAGCGGAAATTAAAATTAAAGGATTGGGATAGTTTTTTTCTTCATTTTGAAAAAATCCCTTCAATGAATTCGGCTTCATAAGAATAGAGAAACAGATCTGCTTTCTAAACGTATTGGATCATGTATTTTGTGCCATTGAAATTCTGATAGTCTGTTGAAAAACCGGACAAATATATTGTCGGTCAGAAACTGTAACGTGTAAATCAATTCTTCTGCAGTATATCTTGCATTTCTTCTCCGATTCGGAGTCATATTTCTCAAAGTTGGCTTCTTTTTTTATCTACTACAATGTTCCTATATATCCCGTTCATCGTTCTTACGAGAGAACCAGCTATGAATTTAGCCGAGAAAGTTTCAAAAGGAGTAGTAGTAGAAAGTGTGCAGTAATCGAAATTTAATTGCTGCTTAAGTGAGATTAACGTCGGAATAAAGTTAGAATCATTGCATATGTAATACTGGCTTGAGGTTTTTCTTTTTTTTCTTTTTTTTTTTTTTTTTTTTTTTTTTTTTCAAATATTAAAGCACGAGCGTCAGCGAAAGAACAGATGAATGGAAATGGAAATGAAGCATTTGGTAGACATGGATTATTGTGATCATATAATCGATGTGGACTGTTTGTGATTCCGTAAATTCTAGTAAAATAAGCACAAACAGACATTTTCACCATAAGCCGAAACCGAAACCAATTTAACTGGATTTATATTCTACATTCAAAAGTGCTTCTGTGATATAAATCATATTATCATAAGTCTTTGAACTTTTTAGATTATCTTTGCGCATATGCAGAAAATAAATTAAAAGTAACTTCGGTATTTTAATTTGTACCAAGTTTTTATTCTATTTATGAGTAAGAATATACGTCTAAGCGATAGTACAGCGCATAATTCAACATTTGTAAAATAGTACATACGTTTTGATGTTTTGAAATATAAATTGTCTTCTAATGTATGAAGTGGCAATTGGATGGCCGGATATATATCTGGATAAAGATGCTATAAAATACGGATTAATTGATCCTACAGGTCCATAGGAACCATTATCTTTCCTTAGAGATTATCACACACTAGTAGGTTTATGATAAGCCAAATTGGACAAAAATACATGATTTATTAATATAAACAAGTAATATTTAAAACAATTTATTTATAAATATTCACAATTCAATTGTCAAAACTCCTAATTCATTAATTAATATAAAAGAAAAAACAATGAGAAACCTCGGATTGTTATCTCCCTGTACCAAGTTAGTTATATATACTTAAAATGGAGATAATTTTGATTTAAATATCAAAAGAGGCTATTGATATGCTAATTAAAATTATTTTTTACTATGACCCATACAAAACTAACTTGGTACAGGGAGATAACGGACCAATGTTTCTCATCATTATTTTTATTATACTGAATTGCAAATATCAATAAATGAATTATTAACAGAACTAAATATTAATTTCAATAAATGAATTATTATTATTAATAAATGAATTGTAAATGATTTCCATATATTAATAAATAAAATATTTATATTGATAGATGAAGTACAGATATTTTTAATGAATTTTTAATATTAGAAACAAGCAGAAATTATAAATATGAAAAACTTCGTAAATATTTTTATTGATTTATTAATATTTATGAATGTATTACACAAATTTATAAATTAATTATCAATATTAATAAATTAATTTTGTTAACATTAACTGAGGAATTTAAGACATTTCTAATGAATTATTAATATTTATAAACCAATCTACAAGTATCTATAAATATTTATGATTCGTTTGTTATCAATTTTATTAAATCATGAATATTGATAATGTTTTACTAATATTTATAATTTATAATTGCAAATTTTTGTTATTCCTTTATTAATACTTATAATTCAATTTTAAACATTTATGAAGAGAGCAATTATAAATATAACGAATTGATTGATTAATATTTATAATTCTTACTTTTTATTTCTAGATATTTATATTCATTTATAAATATTTATAATTCATTTATTAATATTAATTATTGATTTATTTATATTTACAATTCAATTATAAATATAAATATCTTTTCCAATTATCAAAATTGATAAATTGTAAATATTAGAAATTGAATTCTAACTATTAATAATTAAATCATATTCAAAAATGAATTGGAATTATTAATATTTTTGTCTACTTTTGCATAATTTATTTATATAAACAATTCATTATAAATGTTTATCATTCATCTGTTAATATAAATAATATAATAAATTGATTTATTAATATTTATAATTAATTTATCATGCGTAATTCATTTTTAAATATTAATAAATCAATTATAAATCAGCACGACGTATTTTTTAATATTTATAATTTCCGTTTGTTTCTTATATTTAAAATTTATTTATAAATATTCAAACTTCATTTATCAATATTTATACTTCATGTATTAATATTAGGAAATCATTTGCAGATGTTTGTAATTCACTTATTAATATTGATAATTTATTTATTGATATTTACAATTCAATTTAATAATAATGATTATTTTTCAATTTAAAAATTATACGTAATGAATTATGAATATTAATTGAATTATAAATGTTTGTAAACGAATTGTTTTAAATATTAATTTTTTATATTACTTATTCACGTATTTTTGTCGAATTTGGCTTGCAAAAAACTAACTAGCGTATAACAATCTTTAAGAAAAGGCTATTGTTCCTTTGGACCTGTAGGATCGATTAATTCGTATGATATAGCATCTTTATCCAGAAATATATCCGGCCACCCAATTGCCACTCCATACACACGAAGACAATTTGAATATCAAAGCATCAAAACTTATCTAACATTTCACAAATATTGAATTATGCGCTGCACTATCGCTAAGCCGTATATTCTTACTCCTCGAAAAGAAAAAAACCTTTGTATTAAGGATTAAGGATAATCTATATAGTTCTAAGACTTATGCAAGTATGATTTATATTACATAAACACTTTTGAATGTTGAATATTATTCAAGTTAATTGTTTTCGGTTTCGGCTTACGGTGAAAATGTCTATTACGGAAGAAAACATTGAAAAATTGTCTCTTATTTTATTTCTGCCAGCATGTTGACGGTAGTTCTTTTATACATTTTTGTTGTATCTCCCCGGTATCTCCGTTTTGACCTTCAAACGGCGCTGCTTACCAACCTGAAGATACGATCCTAATAACGATGACCTTAAATTAAATGCATTTTACCAGATTTTTGCCTTCCTATTCTCAAAAGAGAAACAAATAACATCTCTGAAACAATTGGCATGAAAAATTATTAAAAAGGACAAACATTGATTGCTACTCGAACACGGCTTTATTGTTATTGCAAATAAATGAAGCCAGATTAGAATATGATTTCAAATATAGGAGATGTATTCCTTGCTTAAAATATTTCCTAGCACAGAAGACCACTAACTAGTGAACCTGTTTACTAACATTTTTTAAAGTACGTAGGTAGTAAGCTTTGATTTAAAAAATTCTAAAAAGGGCAAACCCGTGGTAAAAACAAAATATATTTAGGCTCAGAGAATATGTTTCAATTCTGACATGAAAAATACAGCAACATCACTCCTATGTCAATGCAAATGAAAGTTCAGTGGCAATATCAAATCTGATATTCAGTTACAATATGATTAATTGAAATATAGACGAGTACAATCCTTTACGTGTTCAAATATGATACTGGATGACTAGTGTGAGCTAAAATATTCAACACAACTCTTAAATAACAGAAATTTCATCTTCTTTGAAACAAAAACCCGGTTTGCATTAACAAAACAATTTTGCTGTCCAAAACAAGTTTTTTTCTTTCATCAAGCACATGGTTCTCCTACAGGAAACACCGGTTTCTAAAACTTAGCTCCAGTTTGCTACAGCAAATGCGACTTTTGGCTTAGAAATACATACATAGCACAGGATGCAATGAGTTTATAGAGCTTGACAAATGTTTCCTCTGGCAAATGTTGGTTTTCTCAGAGAAACCTAATTTCCCGGGAAACTAACATTTGCTGTAGGAAACTCGAGTTTTATCCAGGAAACCCAGATCTTCATGCCAGTTTCAGGATTTTTGCCCCTTTCACCACTTGAGAAAACCCCTGACCCGCTCCTGATTTTTAAAAGCCTAAAATGGCTGGGTTAGTTCTTAAAACAAAATATGGTTAATAATTGGTCCAGCCATATTTTATTTAATATCACTTATTGATTTTATTTATACTTGAATCCTGGGGTTAGTTCTTAAAACAAAATATGGTTAATAATTGGTCCAGCCATATTTTATTTAATACCACTTATTGATTTTATTTATACTTGAATCCTGCTATTTGTATATTACAACTATCTTACTTTGTAATAATCCAAGGCAATATTCTGCCTATACCATTACATGATAATGTGTTTAATCAAAGATGTGGTAAAGAGTGGAAATTTCATGTCATTTGGGATTTGTAATAGCTGTCTCTTATTCTTGAATATTGAACCTTTTATATTCAGTAGAAATCATGTTACAATACATTCTTAAATAAGCTATTGTAAGACATATTGTAATAGGAAAATTCTAACAAATAACCAAAGCTGTCATATTGAAGCGATTACATGCTTTAGACAGTATTGAAAAATTGCAACAACTATCAAGAACAGATTTTATTAAATTAGTATTTATCCAAAGAGACTACATAAATTCTCTTTGTGTATGCAAATCAAATGTGACCACTTAACAAAATATTTCAAATTATTTTTGATTCTGCAGTTGAAATATTTCAAATTATTAGTGATTCTGCAGTTGCATCATTCTGACCAAAGATATTGCTGTGTGTGTGTGTGTGTGTGTGTGTGTGTGTGTGTGCAAATCACATACATGTGACTTGCCGTGCGCGCCATAATTATTCAACTTTGGACTATAGAAAAGCTAGTTAAAGTGTGACCAAAGATGCATTTTACAGTTGAACGGCCAGCCAAAACAATGATCCTTTCACTGAAGGATAAGTTGGTGTCTGCTTCAGCTATAAGCAGAATAGTAAAGTTTGGTGATAGGGGTTACCTTGGTAGTTGTGAAAATTTAATTATCAATTAATTGTTGTTTACCGTGCTCATATTCTAAATATTATTTTGTCTTTTCTCTCTTTTTTCAATACTTTTATTGTGCACCGCTGTGGGATACCTGTTTCCAAAATGACAACATATCTTTCCCATTACAGCTTAATTGTTGTTTCCTCTACCGGATTTGACATGTTCAACACGGCAGGTGTCTTATAAGAACCAGGAGATGCTTACTCTACCGGTACTGGGTCCGTGCTGTTCATCTGTGTTCGTGTGTGTCTTCATTTTTTTTCTTTTCTGCACTCATGTTGTGTCTCTGTTTCTTTGTTGTTTCCGATGTTGCCATTATTCTTGGATAATTCCTTTTGGATTGACGGTTTGGGTCTCACTTACTTTACAATATTTTTAAACCCTTGACTTATTGTAGTTGCTTTCTCTCGTTGGAAATGATTTGTAATCAAAAATACCTCTTGTGTTGTTATTTCTAGAAGGTAACATGACTTGTTTCTATCACAACTTGTCACTGTACGAATGGTTCACACAGAACTATCCTGACAGACAACCTTGTACCAT
>MJUU01011860.1:147094-167679 GCA_002080025.1 Modiolus philippinarum | reverse complement strand
GAGTTATATGCAAGTAAAATCTTTACAGTTAAGTTTGAGTAAACAATAAAAGAATATGGAGTAGATGCACATGAGCTATGGTCTCTATTAATAAATGGTGAATTCAAGCAATGAAATGTGTTTCATTCTGAAGTCCCTTTATAATAAACGTAAATAAATACAAAGTGACAAAGACAAATCCGAGAGTACATATACCAGAACACAGAACAAATAGGACACTCGTCATATTCTAGACTTGGAACGAAATGATGCGGTACTACAATTTACATGTTGGCTTTAAAAAAATAAAGGCACAAATTGTGAAGGATAAAGACTTGACTACTTTTGATAAGCAGTTTATTTGTTGAGCTTATAAGACGAGTCTTTCAAGGGGCTACTTGCATTTTGATGGGTGAAAATTGTGTCTCCAACTTCTTTTTGTAATTGTATTAAACAGATAGCACAGGTCGTTAGGTCTTATCAAAGACAAGCCAATGACAATGACCAATGTTATATGATATTTCAGTTTATCGGCAATATGTGCATTATATATTACAATTTCAGTTTATCGGCAATATGTACAATATTACATTAATATTGGCAGTATTTGGCATTGCACAGTATCATGTTCTTCTTTCATATTTGATGATGTTGTTGTGCAAGGTCTATTTGGAGGTGTTTCGGTTGGGGTCTCGTGTGTAGGAGGGCTTGATATCGTGGTCGACGGGGATTGTGTCCTTAGCTGGCTGTCGGTGGCTGCGAGCGTTTGTCCGGACAATACCTGTGTGTATTATCTTCGTGTTTCGTGTGCTTCGTTGTAGGGGTACTCGTCTTGATAAGTTGGACTTTTTTCTAGTTTGATTTTTGCTGTGAGTCTTTTTGTGTATTTATTTTTTGCCGTTCGCCGCACGTTGGGGGAGGGTTTGAGTCCGGGAGGGCGAGTTTGCTCCCGCCGCGGTGTTTGCGCCTGTCTCGGGTCGGGAGTGTGTTGGTCATTGGCTTGTCCTTGTCTTCTTATAACATTTTGGTTTCTTGATATTTGGGTTATTGGATGTGGTTTGTTTCCATTGATTTATTCGCTTTTTTACCTTTTCGGGCCATTTGGGGCTTACTATATGGTGTGAGGTTCCTCACTGTGTTGAAGACCATATGGTGACCCCTAGATGTTTTGTTTTGGGTCGTTTTAACCTGGATATGGGATGTTGTCTCCTTGACATTTACCCCATTTCCTTTCTTTTTGATCTTACTGACTGATAATTGTCAGTATCTCCGTACAGTCCTGATACAAGAAAATATCAGGCAACGACGTCACGAATATGACATCATGGCTCTTATGGCGTTGCTGATAAAAACAATAATGGTAGTTTTGAAGGTCTCGACAGAAAATATCACTTGTATCACAGCTTTTCCTATCGGACTTGCTGCGATACGGTGATATTTTCTGTCTTGACCTTCTAAACTACCATTATTCTATATATATATCATACATATTTAACAACGATACGGACTTTTTTAGAACATGAATGATTTTTTATCCTTGGCCCTCAGTAACGCCATTGATTTCAACCCGTCGTGAATGACAACTTATTGGTAAATGGAAACAAACTATACATATATAAAACTTGCTGAAAATAAATAATTTAGAAACTAATACTTTTTGAAATAGCCATCAAATTCTGTTTTGTATCAATTTGTTAATATATATACATTTCTACTTCAAGAGTAGATCATTTTACATATCGCACAGGTTTCATCAGTCGTCGAATATCAGCCCTCGACTACCGTTTCGTGCTCGATATGGAAGATTCAAGCTGTTACAACAAACTATACTGAAATGCGATGAATAACTCATTGATATCGGGAGGGGTCGTTCTTGATTATTATCTGCATCTAATATTTACGTTGGACATTGAAGACACTACGATGGCTAACAAAAACTGCTCCAATCTCGAATAAGACAACGGAAATCTTGACAAATGTGACCTATAAATGAAAAACTTGATGACTTTTGATTTTCAGATTAGAATTATCTAACCTCCGGGATAACATTCCGTTTTTTTCGGCATATGGTATATACATATAGCAGTCGATCGGTTATTCTAGAGCAAATTGTAATAATCATGATTTCGTTGTCAAATGGTAAAGTTTACTTTCGATATTACAGGCTGTTAACTCTGGGAAACGAATACCTAAACAACTCCTGAAACGAAATTCAAAAATTGTATAGTCGTTACAAAGAATTTGTTTACAAACACCTATGGTAAACAATGAAGGAATGTGGAGTAAATGCAAATAAGACAAAGTTTCCGCAAATATATGTTTCCAGTTTAAGAAACTTGACTTTATATCTTATTTGTATAAATTTTGACCTCGTGCTTGGTTCAATAAATTCTAGTGTCTTACTCGGCTTGTCGTCTAAATGGATTACTGTAATTGTTTTCCTACAGGAATGTCCTTAGATCTTATTTCTACATATAAGTCTAGTCTAATTTGAACAATCGGATTTTAAAGCAGTTAATTGCGATTAAATTTCAGCCTCTATTTGTATTAAATAACTTCTATTTTGGGATAGATCATGATATGCAAATATATTTATTCATTGTGAAACATTGAAAGATTATGGCAAGGATACAAAATTACAAAATTTACATGTAATTTGCTTGTTAGATTTGGCATGGTAATTTAAAATGTGAAAGGGCTTTTTTAAAGAGTTACCTTATGAGAAAAATAGACTGAAAAATACCTGTTTTGGTGACAATTCAACTTGGTTTTATGTGACCTTGGCTTTTACTTTGTTTATACTGTATAATGATACTGTTTTGTGTGAAATTGTTGTAAAAAGTAATAAATACGAATGACTCTGAGTGTATTCATCTTTAAATAATTATCTAACTCTTTCTTCTAATTCACTAATAATGATTAAAGACGCTTTTTAAACAGGAAAACGGCACCAGATGTCATGAACACTGAATTTGTACTGAATTGCTAGCTGATTAGCATGAAAAAAGGATTTTAATATTGGCATCATTGACTTTTACATTAGATAAACTATTACTAATGAAAACAGATGACTCAATTAAAACAAAACATGCTTGGTATCAGACGATGTTCTTTGTCTTCTTTTTATAAAAAGTCAAAGGATAGCATTCCAAGACATTTTAATTAAATTCTTCTCTGATTAGACCTAAAAACACTTGTTAATCATGATTACCGACTTCCAGTTAACAGATATGGCGATATATATTATGTGCAGCATTTGTGTAAACATCACCGCATTTTTAAAAATATAAACTTGAGAGGTGGATAAAGTATATATAGTAATACTTTAAATTGAATAAAGAATAGAAAATGAAATTGTGCATGTTTTGCATTCTAGGTTGTTTCAATAAATTGGGTTTCTTTTTAGCTCAACTGACCATTTGGTCAATCGTAAGCGGGATACCTTAATCAAACTGTACTGCAACGATTTATGAAAGGTCCTGTTGAAAAGGGGCATATTTTGTTTCGATGCGTCAACAAATGTGATTATAAAGTCTGCGGAAAAAACGCAGTTTGAGCTCACCTGAAACTACCAAATCTAATTGAACCAAACTTGATCATAGGAAATTCCTCTAATAAGCGCCTGCAATGCGTGGTAGCTAAAATACCATTTACCATTACTAGTAATTAGCCTGTGGTCATAGGAAATCGACACCTCGGCAGTGCCAAAACACATACGAAAAAGACTATATATTGCATTAGTACAAAAGCCCATCAACTTAATTACCCCGATTATCATGGACTTAAGCTTTTTTTCTTTTCCTTTTTTTTCCTTTCAATTTATATTTTTCGACTGACTTGTTGGTTCTGACTGATTTACTGTCCTTCAAGAGTAAGCTTTTACCAATTTTATTGCCCATTTGGCTACCAATTCTACAGACTGACAACAAAATTGTTGCTAAAACTGTAGAATTGATTAACCAAATTGAGAAGTTGATACTCGCCTATGGAAGTAATCTTTAGTGTGTTTGGTTGTTGAGCATGTTGAAGTATTTTCATATTTAATAATAGCCTTCATAGATTCCTATTTTTTAATTTTGCAAAGACTTTGTATCGTTTTTATGTAAATAGTTTATGAATAATAATATAAGTAAATGGTATTTACTCTTAACAAATTTTGATATGCCACAATGATTTAATCATGCATTACATTTTGAGGGGGGAAATATGAAAACACTGTTTTATTGATGGGGGATAATTTTTCGTGTGCTATTACCTCTCTTGGTGAATTTATTATCTCCCATGGCCAAATTACTGATTTTGTGTTTTATACTAAAATAATACTTAAAATTATTTACAGTATCTCCAAAAGTATGTGAATTAACCATAAAATAAAATTGTTAAACTGATTATACATGTTAAAACAAAAATTTTCACAGTTTTGAAATTTGTTTGAACTAATCAAAAACATGAATTTAACCCTGTATAAAAAAATCCAGTTTATAAATGCTCACGCTGTAATAAAAGTTCATCACCTAACACAATAGTTGCTGAGGTAAGTACCAATTGTTCAAACTTTACAACCAGTTCTGCAGTTTCTTAGCAGTAATTTAGCTGTCAATCTGTAGAATATGTAGCCAAATGGCCAATAAAATTGGACTAAGGTTACTCTTGAAGGACTATAACAATTTTGGATTTTTTCTGCTTTTCTATAGCTAAATAATAGTTGTTGTCTTTTTTGCTTCGTTTCTAATCGGAATAAGGCTTGATGTTGAGAAAATTCCTCATGTGGTTATGCTATCATACTTTCAAAATTTTGCATTTTATTTACTTTTGTCATCCTTTATATTTTTGTAATTTCTAAATATTGTGTTGGCCACCTGTTTAAAGTGCCCACATCTCACTATTTTGGTAATACCAAGTTTTTTTTACAATCGACTTGATGGGCACTCTGTGTTTGTTTATTTGCTGTTTCTGTCCACTAGCTTAGGACACTAGTGCTTTTGTCGGGCAACGGATAATAATATTGTAAGAGAACTTAGTTAATTTTATGTTTGTTAATATGAAGTATGAGCGTAGCTCATTGTTGAAGACATCGTGTTGACTTCAAGATGAAGAACAACAATAAAAGCATTGTTCCACTGCTTTGCTCTCCCATGTTCTTGTAGAGACTTTGTATCAGGTGCATTTACTCCATATCCTTTTATTGTTTATGAAAAATGCTTTTACGGATCGGACATTGCGAAAGTACAAATCCAAAAGGTTTTCAAGAAAGTAAATCGAAAGAAAAACACAGTGACAATAGAAATAACAACGGCAAAATAAATAAGAATCCCTGTATCAATCATCTAAATAAATGTCTGAGTATAGTTCCTGTATAATCATATGTTGTAGAGAAGTTTTCTTTGGTTGGTCCTAGAAATGCAAAATGAAAGACCAAAGGGCAGTAGTGACCAATATTACTGAGCAGATCATTCTACTTACTCAGTGGAACTAAGAGGAGTCACATGTTTTCTCACTCCTATTAAAACATTTCAATTCGACAAATTTTCCGATAGTTTCGATTTTTGTAGCTTATCAAAACTTTTAGAAGTCGATATCAATTGCAAAATCATTCTGGAGTTACCTTTGATACGATAACGTAACCCTCAGTCCACTACGTTCCCGTGATGGTTACGATTGGGTCCCTTTACCCGTAATGGAGCAGAATTTGTTTCAATTTGCAAGCGAAATTCCTACTAGTGTATAAACATGCTCAATTTTTACTGCTTATGTTTCTTATATTTCTATGAAAAAAATCTCCCTAAGTGGCTCAAAACGTTCTTTTTTTTAAAACGTTCAAGATTGTTTTCCAGGGAACAAGGAAGGAATTCATTTCCCGTTGCCCACAATGCTAATATATTTCAGATTTATAGGAACTTCTTTCTAACAATGATCAGATCAAAAACTATTCTTGCTGTTCAGGAACTATTATTGGCACTTCTAAAAATAAAAAGTTTATATATGCATGACCGCCTTCCTTTTGAGCTATTTATAGAAGAGTGGGGATACCCCCTTTAAAGTTCACAATGTCTGCATAGAATGGGAAAAAATCTATCTTTTTAAATAATCGCCAAAAATTACTGTGAAGTGCTAAACATTTTTTAAATTATTTGTTGAAAGACTACAAAGAGTAAATAACGTGAAAATGTGAATTTACATCTTATCATGCAGCACAGCCAATCCTTACTTTACCTGTCATTCAATTCCTTGGGTACACAGATAAACAAACTAGTTCCCTTACTGAATTCCTTCCTTTTTACCTATACTCACTCCAATAGAGAAGAGAACCAATCCAATATACCTTGTGGGACAAGATAGGGCACAGCTTAGTTTAAGTGAATAAAGAATTTGCATATTGACCTTTTGACCTTGACCTTATCTTGGTTTTTACATGCCTACCCTAAATGATAAAATTAACCATTTTTCAATCTCTTATTTTGAACATGCCATATTATAACTAAAAGATATTTTTAATGGTGATATTGTTTTATTTTCAATTTATGTAATGCAAAACTATGCAACAAATGTAGTACAGAAGGTTTCAGTGCTATACTTGCTTCTATTTCAGTTCTAAACTAACTTTTTGATGGATTTCTCTCATTGATGACCAATGACCAGGCATGCCTTAACTTGGACCAGAAGTTCAGTTTTGTATTCTTGATCATTTAAATGGTATATTTAATTGCTCATTTGCCCCAATTCTTATTTTAAATCATACAATTATCCACATGGTGTAGTTTTATTTGATTAACCAAGAACAAATTAGCCATACATTTCTTTGTGCACACCCCTACAATGGTTGAATCAATTTTGCATTGTCCTAAGATTATGATTAAATGTATTTTCCTTAAATATTGGCTCAGTTGAGTATCAGTTTATCTAAAATGGCACATTTAGACTCAATTTTACATGAAATGGTGAAGTACAGGCCCATTATAAACTCACACTATTCTTGGATAATGGAGAAATTTCACCCATTTTGAGCCTCTAATTGGAAAATAATGAAGTGAATTGTCAAGTTGCATCCAATTTGTATAGTAAAACCAGTAGGCGACATTGTATTTAACATTTTATACCAAAATATATCAAAGTATTACAAAAGGAAGAGAAGATTTTACCAAAAATTAAATATTGATTATTCGCACCAAGTTTTGCACAAATTTTCCCCTTTTTAATTTATTGCGAATCAAATCTCAGTCGAAATAGATGGCCAAATCACTGCGAAAAGTTCAAATAAGCACACAAGAACATGTTCGTACCAATAAAATATCAATTACAATATTTCACTATGTCTGGCATTGAAAACTAAATGGTATTGCTAAAAAAAATCCTTAAAAAAATCAAATCTGCTGACTCAGCAATATTTCCATACTGGTTCGCAAGATTTTACTTTCAATCTTATATTGTTCCAGATATCAATACTCAGTATCATATCAATCATTTAAATGTAGCAATATTCATCTAAAACCAAAATTAATGGGAAATAATATTTTAGCTATAGGGAACAAATAACTAAATACCGAAGTTACTGTGTATTTTGATTCTGCATATGCGCATTTCGACAACTTATGTCTCTTCAGTGCAGATAAAATCTAAACATTTGGAAGACCATAAAGAAAAAGGAAGGAATTCATTTCCCATTGTCCACAATGCTAATATATTTCAGATTTATAGTACTTTCTAACAATGATCAGATCAAGTTCAGGAACTTTTATAATGCTAATATATTTCAGATTTATAGTACTTTCTAACAATGATCAGATCAAAAACTATTCTTGCTGTTCAGGAACTTTTATTGGCACTTCTAAAAATAAAAAGTTTATATATGCATGACCGCCTTCATTTTGAGCTTTTTATAGAAGAGTGGGGATACCCCTTTAAAGTTCACAATGTCTGCATAGAATGGGAAAAAATCTATCTTTTTAAAAAAATCGCCCAAAATTACTGTGAAGTGCTAAACATTTTTTAATAATTTGTTGAAAGACTACAACGAGTAAATGACATGAAAATGTGAAAGACTTGGTTAATTTACATCTTATCATGCAGAACAGCCAATCCTTACTTTACCTGTCATTCAATTCCTTGGGTACACAGATAAACAAACTGGTTCCCTTACTGAATTCCTTCCTTTTTACTTCCAAGTTTCGGCCATTTTGAAATTTATTTTGAAGAATACGATCGGATGTAGAATTTTAAAACAAAATCCGGACATTTCCGGATAATGTTATTGTTAAATTCCGGTCTATGACCGACATTGATTTGCAGAATCCGTGGCAGCACTTTATGACTTTATTCATTAGTCTCTGTCAAACCGGCGATTTACTTTTGGTGTAACACAACTAATTCGGAACCCAGTCAGGCACATATGTGAATATAGTCCTTATTTAAGACAACATAGTTCCAAAGAAGTGTTAATAGTGCCGTAGATTAAAACGGTTGACTAGTCATTATGAATCAAATCGAAAAGGCATTCAATAGAGATTCTTTTCTGCCTAAATTTATACCATTTTGTTGAAAATTAAAGATTTTATCAAAAGTGAAAGCGGAGGTATTTTTCCCGTGACAACACAGACAGGAAGTACCTATCCCTAGCTTGTGACCTTCCGGGAACCAGTTTTTTCTTATATTACAGTTAAGGTCAATTCATTTTTTCATGAGAGTTTACCGAAAGATGTGTCTTTCAGATGAGACATGTGTCATTTTGTTTGAACTTCAGATACAAATTCTACGAACACAGAAACACGTGCAATTTAACATGGGAGGCAATGGGAGACGGAATTAGTTGTGTTACACCTTTTCAAAGCCTTGCTTCAGATTTTCAATTTGATCTGCAACACTTTTCATAATTAGGAAGAATATGCATGTTTTTGATTGATTAAGGAGGAAAAATGTTAATTTAGAGATTTTATACTATCAAATTTCTGATAATCTCATAATAAAGCCATTATTTCGCCTGGCTGTTCAGAGGATTGGGTTTTGACTGTATGGTGAAATATAGTATACAGTATGATAGCAATTAAACCAGTATCTGCACAACGTTGATGTGAAATAATTGTAATTGTCATTTTTTACTCTTTAATGGGGTAGACCTGGGGAAGCCTAAAAATTTCCCCTCGTTTAATTTTCTTAATATTTTCAATAGTAAAATTAAACATGTTCATGTCGACTTTCAGCAATTTTCAACAATTTTTACCGTCCTGTCTAGTGGTCATCAAAGATACCCTGTTTCCTCATATTATTTGGTCCGTTCAGGACTTGATTGTGGTGTATAAAATTGGCTTTAATTAAATTTGCATTTGATTTAAAATTATTTCAAATGCAAAATTCTATAGTTTAGACATGTGTGAAAGTAAGCATGAATATTGATAGTAAATTTAACTAGTTTGAACTGAAATACATGGGTGTTCCGAATAGTATAGGCTGAATTTTTTACTCTATTTTGATCACTCCGTCGTTTAATTTTCACCAAAAACTGAGAATAGAACGAAAACTAGTATATGTAAGATATACTAAAATTTTAGAAAATTCTACCGTCCCAATTTTTCTAAATTTAGAATAAAGTGGGTAAAAATCAATAAAATTGCTGAATCTGTGCTATAAATTACCTCCCTTGGAAGAAATCTGACTTTTACATATTTTCATTATCTTTGGACAGCGTTGAAAACATGTAGAGTACAATACACTCTTTATAAATGACTGGATGTTGGGTATTTGTTTTCATGACAAAATTAATATTTATTTGCCGTGTGGAAAAAATTTTACAATTTTAAAATTTTGATAATACCTATTGAAACGATTCTATTTGTTTGTGTAAGTAATAAAAACGTGAAAAGCAGAAAACCCCCTTAAGTATCAAACGACCGAGGTTATGTACTCTGGAAATTATTGCTAATAAAATAAATAACTCTCAACTGTTGTCTACACTTTGTATAAGAATGTTTGAGTATACAATAAAGAAAACTTATTACGACATACACAACCTGAACTTGCAATTTTAGTACTTTTCAATGATCTTGTCAATACTACACTAATAGTCACAAATAACACTTGCTTTGATCCTACTTGTTTAGAAGGAGTTGTTCATGAATTGTTTGGTTTCATTAAATTTCCTTCTTTTGCCATTCTTTATAGCTTGTGCATACAACAATGTCATGTTCAACGATTGTCAGTATGAAAGTTTTACGGCCGTTACCATCAATTGACATTTCACTTTTAATTTTTGTATTTCGCAAATGAGAAAAGGGATTTTGGTAGATCGAGAGTCTTATTACCGAACTGTTGACATCTCCATTTTGTTGTGAATGGAAGTGCTATAGTTTTTTACCGTTTGTCTTTGTCATATTTCTATTTGTATTGTCTCTGATATGTCGTGATTCAAAAATGTTTCCTTTTTCTGCCCTTTTTCATCAGTCGGTATTCGTTTGCCGATGTTTTTACATTCGCTACAAAATATAAAATATGACTTTGGCCACGTCGGTCAAAATGTCGTACACTTTCAACTATACATATATAACGTAACCCTGCTAGCGATCTTAGAGTGAGATCCATAACTTTTATTGAGCATAAAATTCATAGGGGTTGAACATATCCTTCACAGACAAATTCATTTATTTTATTTTTTTTTTTCAGAATTACATCTGTTTTGTTTTTGAATATTTACTTTACAGAGATAAGGTACTCTTCATGTCAATAATAAGAATCAATTTCATATAGTAAAACTCCTTTTAAGTAAAGCGATAATTGATATTTAGGTCTGTTTGAATTTCTCATATGATATTGTTCTAGGAAATGATATTAAATTAAGTGAATTTATTTCAAACATACAAATGTAGCTCTGACTTTTCAATACCTGTTTAAAGAGTAAGGGCAACAATTTAATTGTGTGTTCGATTGAAGTCATTTTTTTTTTACAAAATGAATGAAGATAGGAAGAACTAAATGTCAATTAAAGAACCCAAATCTACCATACTTGATTTGAAACCAGCTTCTTTGTAGAGACTAAAGACCTTTTATTAATATGTGGAATGGAAAACCATCTGCAGTTAGCTTTTTGTGATGGGGCACCTATAGTACATTCGTGCTAAAATTTTGCAGATTATCAAATAAAAACGAAAAAAATTGTTACAAGTCTTCCATTATTTAGTTTTAAAGGGATCCAGTGATGAATATTGAAGCATGTGTTTGTGTGCGTGAGAAACACAATTAAGGTGTCTCAGTGGTATTATTCCACCATTTTTGTCTTATAATTGTTCATTTAGGTTTCATTCATTAAGAAATTTACAAAAATAGTTACTTGAAATGTAAAGAAAATTCCAAAGTATTTAAAATTATTATTTCTTATCACTTTTACAATATTTTCATTACAAAAAGGTGAACTAGATCACACAAGCTTAAAATTTGAAGCTAAATTTACAGAACACAGAAATTTTACAAGGGAGATAATTTAATAAAAGAATTTAACATAGATATCACTAGAGAAATTAACATTTTGCAATTTATCTCTCTTATTTCAANATAGATATACATGTGAAAACATGTAAAACATGCCTTGGCAATTTGAAATAAAAGCAAAATATTTGTTTTTGTACTGTTTTATGTTGTAATGACAATCGCGATGACTTCACTTTTTCAATAGTCAACTTCCCTTTTCTTTGTAGTATTATTCCGAAAGCATCTTCATATGGAGTTTACACCTCCCAACTCATTCGTTACCAAACTGTGTAGAGAAACGCCACGCTCCATGCAGTATAAAGACCCCTTCTATATTTCTCTAAAGAGAGCAGACGCACTGGGTGTCGTATAGAAGGCTAAATTTCCTGCCCCTACCCATTTCTCCCCTTTTCCAGTGGCAATCAAAAGTCGTTGCCCCGGTTGTCCCTTCCACCTTTATTTCTTTCTTCTTTTACTTACAATTTGTTTTGAATTGATTAACTTGTTCTCGTCCTGATATAGCTGAAATATTGCTCATTGGACGTTAAACTCTAACTAATCAATCAATCAATCATTCGCTACCCAGGGACCTGTAGTCGATACAATGACAATCTTGATAGAGCTCGGTTGCATACAAATAGGCTATTTAAGCAAGGGTATGTTAACCATAATTTGAAGTCATCACTACAGACATTTTACGGACCGCTATGAGATATCTGTTTCCCAGATGACAACAGATCTTTCTCTCGGGAACTAAAGTTTGCTTTTCCTCTACCAAACTTGATTTTACTACCGGAGTTTACATGTTCAACACGGTGGGTGTCTTATACGAAGCAGGAGATGCTTACTCTACCGGTGCACCTTATCTCATCGATAGGTTTTATTGGGTCCGTGTTGTTCGTTTTTGTATGTTTGTGTCATTTTTCTCTTCTGTGCCGTG
This sequence comes from Modiolus philippinarum, assembly GCA_002080025.1. Lineage (NCBI taxonomy): Eukaryota > Metazoa > Mollusca > Bivalvia > Mytilida > Modiolidae > Modiolus > Modiolus philippinarum. The sequence goes on along the minus strand of MJUU01011860.1, from coordinate 155,309 downwards.
CTCGTGTTATGTCGTTGTTTCTTTTTTTTATTTTTTTTTCGATGTTGCCATAGTCCTTAGACTGTTCGCTTTAGACAATAAATCTTACCATGTATTTATAGGGATATTTAGACCATATCCCTTTATTTGCTCACTTACATATTAAACTTTAATTTGAAATCTAACCATCTCACATTTACTGTATTGGCTTTCAGATTTATGTTTTAATGACAATCAGCACATTACTGAGCAAAAAACTGCAACGTGCATCTCAAATAAATGCAAAGGAAATAATTAGTATTTACTGTTTTGTGTAGGGACAATTTCTCTGTCCTTTTGGCGAAATCATTTTATTAATTATGACGAATTGTGATGTCCTTTTTGAAAATGTATGATTATACAGGGATTTAAATACTATTGGCAAATGTATAATGACATGTTTAATACGTTTTGTTCAAAATATATTTATTTTGATTTGTTCCGTCTAATTTATGGTATATTCAGATTGGTCTTTTCACGACAGAAAAATAAAATGCCTATTATAATTTTGAGAACTTACAATGTAAGACTAAATTTGTTTCATATTTCTTTATCAATAGGTAGTTCATGGTTAAACCAATAATTGATATGTTGTTATGTTTAAATATACCTATAAAATAATTGTGACATTTATAAACCACACCATTTATACTTATATTCAGGAATTACTATCTGAATTCAAAACATTTTTCATAAATAACGGAATGAAAAGGGGTGACAGAAGTTTGAAGTCATTGAAATTGACTTGAAATGTCTGTACTGATATTGATGGAGTATGAGTCTGTGAAGCCTGAAAGTAAGTACTGCTTATAACTAGTACTCACCGTGATCAATACAAAATTGTGGGAACGGTGATTGGCAGCGTACGGGGACGGTGATTTGAAGCAGGCAGAGCAATATTTTTTTTTTTGATACTGTCGGTCATTTCAAGATGTCTCAAGACCACCTTTTGCCACAATTAAAAAAAAACATATTCATATATCAATGTAATAAACGCACTGTCCTTTCTTCGTTACAATTATTTTACTGAACCAGCTAACAAGGCCCATAACAATAAAAACGCATATCTGCAAAAGGCACTATATTGACCGATTTATAGCAGAGATTGGTATTGATAATTTATTTGGCAAACCTACACTTACAAACTCTACAATCCCAAAAAGAGGTCACCCTCAACAATCACAAAACTGTTTTCTTCTTTTTGGTATCAGTTTAAGTGATTAAAAAAACAAACTATCTTGTATATACTGAGTGCCAAACTACACAGACGCTCTGACAAACAGAGATACTTTGCTGGGTCTGCTGAAATACACGACAAAACCCCTTTCTTAGCTTCTTACTTCATTACTTACTGCAGTCAAATATGGCCTAAAGTAGGACAATAGACATGGATTCTCAGAAACTGTAAAGATTTGTTTACAATCTATTTTCATTGCAACAGTGTTCAAACATTTGATGTTTCTACACTCTTTACTACTATCCTACATGACAAGTTAAGGTCGGCATCAGATATTTTACACACCAGTATTTCGGTTCTTATTAGGGCGAAAAAGATATTCATATTTGTGCGCTACTTTTAGCAGATTTACTCCTTGATTCGTATCAATCCAGGTTCATACAAGGAATAGTTCAGAAAAGAGACATAAAGCTAGTTAGATATTTTTACCAAACAATTCTCAATTGAAGGAATACATGTATATACAAAAATGAACACAAATTTAAGGGACTACTTATACACCGATTTTAGCATCATACCATTATTTGATAGATCGACACAATGTTTCTATTTCACAAATGAAAATAGACATTTTTGGTATATCTAGAGTTTTTTTACCGAACGGACAAACACTAATTATAATAAAACTGGACTTTTTATTGACAGTGCCACGGAACACATGATGATACCAAATTGGCTGTGTAAAGGTTGACCGAAGCATATGATCATACCGCCAGTTTTGGGGTGTTTATCAATGCTAGTGCTTTAGTTCCTGTTCATTTTGTTTATTTGGTTTTACTTGTCGTTGTGTCTCCAGTTTTGTAACATCTGGATTACAATGGTTTTGGATTTTCAATCTTTAGAATTTTTGCCATCTCTCTTTTAATTCGGTATTCGTTTGCTGATGAATTTTTAAAAAAGTTTGTATTAGGAAAAAGAACTTAATAAATTATGTTATTTCATTTTTCCCATACCCAATTTTTGATTCGAATACCAGTATTTCATTAATCGGTTTAAGAATTTTCAAAAGTTTACAATGCCGTTGAATATACCATGTTAATGCTTTTCGTAGGTTTTTCAACTAAATGTGTTTCGATTGATGTTAATATGTCAATTAAAAGAAAAGAACACGACTTTACAACGCTAACTTAATTACATAGACTGCGACAAGACCTGTGTAGTGCAGATAATGTATGGCGTCAATTGTCTGATAATGTAGACACATATTTTAATACGGCACGATTTTTATTGGAAATATTACCATACATGATTATATTAATAATATTATCGGAATTGCTGTTTTTGTAAACGTCAAACTATACAACAAAACGGTACATTAACAACAGATATCAGAATTTGACATGATTATATTCAAGCTTTTTTAACTCAATATTTTCAAATTTATACGTATACGAATGCTCCTATTAAGTAAAGTTGTCACCAGTTACTACGTTATAGGCAACCTTATAGGTGTTGTTTGTAACTCCTATCGTTTTGACAAGTTTTATGAAGCAGTCGAATGAATTTTTTTTTCAATTTCTCGTTTATTTCTCTGAAGATCGAAGATCTTATCCGTAACTTTGTACTGTTGTTGATTGCAATTTGTATTCAAGTAATCGTAATTGCATTTGAATCTTGCCAAATTTTATAGGGTAAAAAACGAACGCAATGCAAAATTTACAAGATAGGTACCGGTAATTTATCATTTTTCTAAAAGATTGATATGAACTCTGAATGTTTAATAGGAATCAAATTAAGTAAGTTTAAGGCTGAATTTTTGCCCATGTCGATATGATTGAAACTATCCAAGTCCAACAGACACTCCTGATGAAATAAATTTAAGTAATTATGCCTATATATACGTCTAGAGCCAAAGACCGATTGAGTTAAATATCATCGAAATGATCTTTCCATTGTGGAATTTGATCATTACTGGCCCCTTATCTGTATCATACCCCAACGATCAAGCTTTCAAGATAGATTTGTTAACAAAGACAATTCTTCATTTTTTTTTAATTATTCTACAATGACAATGAACTGTGCAATTTACAAATTAGTCAATACAAGCGCCCCTTTCATAAACCCCACTATAAAAGAGACAAAAATTCTGACTTATATTTATGACGAAGTGATCTAGTTTCGTTTACAATTTCCCCCATTTCTCTAGAGTATACATTTCACAACTTTTTCGCGTGTCCGTGTCTACACAAATAATTGATCTGTCGATGAAACTTTATATAGTTCTTTTACAGTTTTATCAACACCTTTAGCAAAATATAATTGGTTTTGTAAAAACGTATTCCTTATTGCCAACACTTGTTTTGTTTTTAGCACAAAGGTATTAATAATGACAACATTAAACGTTGATGTTCATAAGAAGGATGCATAGTATATTAATTAAATGGTTTTATAAGATTCCTGGACTTCAATTCATTTGTTGTGACAAAAAAAAACAGTCTTCTTCAATACTGTTCGCAAGAATGTTAAAGCATTGGATCTATTGAAGGAAAACATTTTTCCTCACTTCGGAAACGTTGTTGATCAACAGAACATTAGAATTCCCATGGGTACAAATTGTACACTTCTTTTTGCGGATCTTTTTCTTTTGTAAGACGAACGGGATTTCATTTAGAAAAACTGCAAAAATGCAACTATTTATTATAGTGATAAACTAATTTAATATTTAGTAATAAGAGCATGGAAAATCCTCTTCACAAGTCCAATAACTTTAAATTGTAGACCAAATTCCCTTCTTTGTGGCTACCATCTCCAGTTTCAGAATATTTGTTTGGTTATATCACATGAAGGTACTGCCTGAAAGTAATATTATTCAATCAAAGTCAATCACCAATCCTTTAATCCTTTACAAAATGTTAAATTAAATGATCACCCCCTTCCCTGGTCATTGGCAAGACTTTTATTCAACCCAGCTTTATAAAAATATAAAAAGCCTTTAGATTGGCACGGTTTGTACCAATTACAATACTAACTGTTTGAAAACACAGATGTATTTATTTCATTCGCAGTATCACTGAATTCTTTATTTGAAGCAAACTAATGGATAAGTAATTTATCATGCTGTTTTTTGTATTGGGTGTGTAAGCAGGAATCAGAATCTTTTACATGTAGATATATTTAGAAAAAAAATATCCGCCTTTTGATATATTTATCCATATACATTGACTTTAGTTCGACAAACATCCTATTGGAAATGATTTCCATCCGAAATATCAAAAATTTGGCAAGGACTTTAAAAAATAATACATGGAAATGTCGAACTGTAATCATGACTAATAACATTTTAAAAGTAAGTACTATTGCAGTTAAGTTCAAGCCTTTTGCTCGGGCAATTTTTGTCAGAAAGGCATCATCTTTTGGAATAGCGTTTTAAATTTTCCTTTTCGGTGAGTCAGTCTAGCCAAACGCCAATTAACGTTCTTGGTCCCTCCGTCCGGCATTAACTTTCACATTTTCATCATCATGAAGAAGCTGGACAAAACAATCGAAGCATGATGTTTTGGAGTTTCTAAATACAGATTAATCATTATTTGGTTATAATTCTGATGAGGGATTGCTACTTGTAACGAAACACGCATACAGCATAACAAGATTTACTGTTTTATGCAACCTGTATTTTTTTTAATACCTTGCTACCACTGGACTTTACAGGGTTGATTTCCTTGGTACTGGATTCTGCCTTCTATTTCGACTGTTTTTGTAATGAAAACTATAGGGCACGCGCTTCTCGATGCGGGCCCTAATGAGTACATTTTTTACTATTATTTAACGGCTATCAATATCATTTGATTATAATTCTACTAGAGATTGGTTACTTATTGAAACATGTGTAAAGCATAACATAATTAGCTGTTTTTATGCAACTTTGCTATTTTTGTATCTTGAAACCACTCGGTCGATGCCACCGCTGTTGAACCACAGATCTCCGAGGAGGGTATTCACCAGCCCATCAGTCAGAGTTATCGTACATGAAAAGTATACCTTGTTAGCTAAAGATATCAAATGTTTTATCAAAGTCCTAACCAATTAAAAATACCGCGGCTTCAAACCAATGTATTGCACTCGATGGATGACCTTGGAACTAGATTTTGCCTCTTATGTCAATAGTTTTGGTAATGAGTACTTCTGAATATCTGTGAATTATAGCTTTCAAACTTTTTCTATTCTAATGTTGCAGATATGAGCTTCCTCTTTGAACCACGTGAACAGCGTAACAAAGTTTACCATTTGAATGCAAAATATGTATTTTGTATTTCTCAGATCCCATGTTAAACAGTTTAACATCGGATCCTATGTGAAAGTATTTTGAAAATCTCCTCTGAAATTGCTAAACCAATTTTTTCTACAATTCCACGAAATGATTTGAAAGTTTAAAGCTTAATTGGTTTTGTCATAAGGTTCGAAAATTTATTTACCAATCTGCCTACCAACAAAAGTTCCATAACCTCCTTTTTACTTAACTGGGATAAGCTTTTCTTTTTACTGTCTACGACCTGTCAATGGCAAGTACTGTTGAGTTGCTGCAGGACATTGCGGTTTTGCGTGACATAAAACTGGTTTAACTCACCATTTATTTCAAAACAGGACCATTGCGGTCTACAATTTTCCGTTGTATTTCCACCTACTTTGTCTTTTTGCCTCTTGTACTTTGACAATCCTGTTCGGTAATTTTTGTTACTACCCAATCCAGTCATGTGCTTCACCACCTAACCACCTCTTATGAATGAAGGTTTGATAGGGTAGGGGAAGCATTATTTACCGGTTCTATATGTTATGAGCTCATTAATAAGTGAAATATTTTCCGACCTAAGGGGGAGGGGGCGGGCCCCCCTAAATCCGCCACTGATAATATCCTAATTTATTCAATGTTCAGTGCTGCGTCCTAGGTTATTTTTCCCTTAAAGTTGTCTGTTTGTATTTTGTATGGTGAATGAAAGGATATAGAGTAAATGTACATGCGACAAAGTTTCCACAAATACATAGTTAAATAAGCAAAGGAACGACGCGTTTATTGTTTTCTTCATCTAGAAGTCACCATAAGGCCTTCAGCAATGATCAAACCTCATAGTAATTTCAATACGACCCCTAGCACAGGTTTAAGCGGAATTCTATGCTAATAGTCGAACAACGCTACATCCATGTCCTTTCTGTTCATGGGTGCGGGATTGTCAACAAACATTAAACTGGCAAAGTGTTCTTACAATTACTGTCATCCGTTGCCTGACAAAAACACTGGTGTCTGAAGCTAGTGGACGGTTACAACATATAGACAAACACAGGGCACTCATCAAGTCGATTGTTGCCCTTTTCATTTTGTCTTGTATCTATGGATGTTGTCCTTTGTGGAAGGAAGCACCATTGTATCATTTCATCTTGGTAAAAGATAGTCGTGTCTTGTGTAGGGGAATGCACAGGCTATTCCTGATTTTAGATGTTCCCTGAATTGAGACAATGACTTTTTAATTTGCTCAAACTCTAGAAAACCGATTATAAATATAAACAGATCATCTTTGCATATAAACTCACTGTTGGTTTGTAACTTGTCATGCTAGTATTTAATTTGCATACACACGCGTCATTTGTGTCTTTTTCTTGGATTAGTGTCTCATTCATTTATTTGCTTGTCCCTTCTCTGATTATTTACGTTATGATGTTACCGTATATTGACAAAAGTCGTGGCTCATCAGGTCAAAATCCATCTGGGATATACCGGTAATTTAATTCGGCTTGTTTCTAAGAAAAACGCCTTAGTCTCTTTTTTTATTACATCACAACTGATACAAAGTACCACTTTATGGTATCAGAAATCCATACAACATGCCATATATAATATTTCCGTGTAAACTATCTTTTGAAATATTTTTTAATTTGCAGATTGTTTTTCCTTTGTTTGCATCAAATGTTGCGATATTGGATGCAATTACACAAAAAACTTAAACGGTAACATCTGTGTAATATATTAGATTTACTATTTAGATCAATTGTTAGAAGGTTCATATTTTAATAAGAAAGCATCGATGTACCGACCTCTAACATTGCGTGCACATTTGAGGATAAAACATGACACAATCATTTTTGATGTTCAAACCATTTATCTCTTACAGAGCTTAAAGATTGTCGTAAAATCGTCGCTCGTAAGCTTTGAAAACGTTCTTTCGTTTTACTCAAATCCAGATATCTTGATTCAGATCTTCATATTCTTTGTTGATTTCTAGGCATATTCTGCATGTTTTATACAAACGCAAAAATAAGAACTATCTTCCCAGCGAAACAATTGGCTGATTTACGCAAAATTGTGTACTATAATTGCGACTTGTACGGTGAACATACCGATGTTTGTCGATATAGTTTAAATTTTCATTTACCCCGCTTTAGTGATCATGGTGTCTGTTCGTTTGTACGTTATTCTGTTACACACTTGTCACGACAACTCCTCCTATACCACATGGTCGGACTCAATGAAAACTCTCACGGAATGTTAAGTGGATATTGCCATTGCGCAGAGCGATTTAAAAATTTGATATGACTTTTTTTCTCCTATCATTGAATTTTTTGAAGACATGTGGACAAAAATTTACCAAACAAAATAAATATTCCGACTGCAGGTCTTTGAATGTACAAAATGTACAATATTTACCATGGATACAGCAGAACAATTGCAAAGTGCTTAAATTATGGTGAAATTTACAGAAATGTGGTATCAATTTCAAAACGAATTTTAAGTACAACTGGGGGTAATTTTTTTATCAAATTCTGTGTTAGCATCTTTAAATAATTACATTTCATGAATATTCATGTGAATTCCGTCAGTTTGATGGGTGAATATCGATCACGTGGCATATCAACGTGAAGTTGCAATTCCCATGAAACACATTTGACCACGTGTTCACGTGGCGGATGAATTTGTAAAAATAGAATCCCAATGAACATGATGTACTTCCCTGTAAATAAAGTTGTTTTTTT
>MJUU01011860.1:124873-147037 GCA_002080025.1 Modiolus philippinarum | reverse complement strand
AAAATGTGCTTCGGTCAACCCTTTCATATCCCAATGAAACTTCAAAATAATGCATTCAATTCTTAAATGACACCATTCTTTTGTTTCAGCATTTCGGATCTTTGGATTCTTTTCTTTTTAATGTTGTGTTGGGATCTGCACTGAAGAGTCATCGAAACGGCAATCAGCTGAAATTAAATGTACATCTACTTCGGATTTTAGTTATTTATTCTTTATTCAGGGTCGGTTTTTGGACAGCTAAGTTTTTTTTCTGGACTGTCGATATTGGTTTTTGCTTGGATATTCGTTTTCAATTTTAGACACGATGGTCCTTGGATTGTGTTGTGTAAAATCAGTGTCTTGCACGTCCGGGTCAATCTTGATTATGGAAATATAGTTAAAAAAATAAAATATAAAAAAGTCAAACATCTTCTCTAAAACTATTTGGATAATATAGTTAAAAAAATAAAATATAAAAAAGTCAAACATCTTCTCTAAAACTATTTGGATAATTGATATCAAGCTTGATCAAGAAAAACATTGATCAATTGAAAAGTGTCGGAATTTTAATTTGAAACTTTTTCTGATTGCCGTTTTTGCCTCAAAAATGTCGTAATCATTTGTCTTAAATATCCAAAATGCGAAAGCGGGAAAAATTTGCTTGTCATCAGAGATTATTTGATACATTTATGCATTTGCCGATCTTAAACTGCTCCAATTACTGTTAACAGAATTCTATTTACACTATCCCTGGATGAAGTGAACTTTCGATAGTCACATTGGACCAAAGATAGCATCCGTAGTGGAACAAAGCGATAAGCGTTTTTTTTTTTGTTTTTTGTTTTTTTTTGTTTTTTTTTTGCAGATCTAAAACATAAAAACACCATACATTGACCACCTTATTAATCAAGGCTTCTAAAACTTTTGTCTCGTAACATCATTCAAGAGTTCCTAAAAAGTTATCAGTCCCTTATTGGTTAATTTCATGTTTCGGTCTGAACTCTGATTCAAGATGTTTTTTTCTAATTAGTTCTGGAATGATCATTTCTTTTAAATGTCTACGACCTTTCAATATCAATTGCTGTGGACAATGGAAGGGGAGATTTGGCATGCCATTATAACCCACCATTTCTTTTGAAATGCTTGTACCAAGTCAGCACCATTGCGGTCGACGATTTTTTCCTGTGGATTCTTTTTTTTTTTTTGTCTCATGGACTTCTGCTCTTGGCTACTCTGTTCGGTAATTATGTTATTACCCCCATTTAAACCTATGTTTTAGTACTCCTTTCCACATTAAAAATTTACAAAAACAGGATAACAGTAAACACCTACAATGGCCGGGAACTACAATCACGTGCCACATACCTTTTACGAGCTGTCATCTTAGATAGGTTTTAATATTTAGTCACGTTTTAACCATTCAGACGATACACACGTGGTCGAAAATAAAAGTTTGTTTTACAGCTATGAACGAAAAATATTAAGTACAGAGATGAAAAAATAATTTAAGGTGGGTTAGCACGAATGAAATTTCTATGAAAGCTTCTGGGGAAGCTTTTATATCAAAATGGTTAGTATATTGCGTGTCTAAGATAATTTCTGAAAAATGAATTTTAGAAAAGTAAATGTGAAATTAATCCATTTAAAAGGTACCATCAGAGTTTCTTTTGTTTCTCATTTTATTCTACTTAACATATTGATGTTATTTTAACCGATTAAAAGTATTACAACGTAAACAGCTGTTCAACTTGGATTTAAATTGATTTATATACGGAATTGTAATGGGTGACAAAGCTTGTCAAACTATCGAGTATATCCCACAGATTGTAGATTTGGTCCACATGTTAAGGTAAGAGAATTCTGAATTATACCATACATGTACATAATACATTTTCCTATATGTAGTTGCATTTTTGAATATCGATTAAATTTTCATGAAGTGTACGTGCAGGCTGTAAAATATGTAATATATATTTAATACTTATTGACTGGTTATGAGGGAATAGCAAGTTTGTTGTCCCCGAGATCCTGACTATTGACCGAAGCGTAGCCGAGGTCAATAGTCAAACTTGCTATTCACAAATAAACAGTCTATCAGTGTTTTATTATACCGAAAATACAAGATTTACAACTTTTAAATCATCTTTTAATAATAATTCTCTCGTGTCTAGTTTTTTTTCTTCTAAATTTTGCATTCTTATTAAACATTAATAATAACATCTATTTTCATCAACAAAATTTATTACCTGCAAAGTGAATAGTGTTCTCTGTAATTTGCAATGTCACTTGGAAACAATGATTTCAAACAGATTTACCTACAGATGTTGCCCATAACTTGAGGTCATCACTACCGAAGTTTAACGGTCTTGTGGACCGGTATGGGATATCTGTTTCCCAGATGACAACAGATCTTTCTCTTTGCCACTAAAGTTTGTTTTTCCTCTTCCGGATTTGACTTTACTACCGGAGTTGACATGTTCAACACAGCGGGTGTCTTATAAGAAGCATGCGATGCTTACTCTACCGGTGCACCTGATCTCACCTATGTTTTTTTTATTTGGTCCGTATTGTCCATTTTTGTATATGTGCGTGTCTTCATTTTCTTTTCTGAGCCGTGCTCATGTTATGTCTTTGTTTTTCCGACGTTGCCATTGTCCTTGGATTGTTCTTTTTTTCACTTACTTTACAATTTTTAAATCATCTTTGAATAATTATTCTTTCATTACCAGTATTTTGTTTTTAATTTTGTATTCTTAATAAAACATTATAATTACATCTTTTTTCATCAACAAAATTTATTCTGCTGCAAAGTGAATAGTGTTCAGTGTAATTTGCATAGCTAGTTTAGAGTTGTCACTTGTCAGAGCATTCCGAATTATCATCAGACTTTTCATCCAATAGGAAAGCAAGAAAAAAGTTCGGGAAAAATTTTCACACTGCCAGTCAATAGTCGGAGAAACTATTGACCGGTAAATAGTTACAATATTGGAAAAGGTGAAAAATAGTAATTTTATTTTAGAAATTTTAGTAGTAATGTTCATATACTGAGGTATAATAAATTGTGACTAATGACTGTAAGAATCAAAGTCCAGCTACATCTAGATTGTATTTATTGGCAGGTGCAAGGAGGGGGGTCCGGGGATGAAACCCCATTTTGCTGGATTTTTTTTCTACTTCGACAAAAATGGTAAAAAATCGACTTGAAACCCCTTTACTCTGGAACCCCATAGGAACTCCCTTTTTCGAATGCTGGATCCGTCTGTGTACTTGTGTCGATGATACCTGAACTGGTTAAGTACTGTATTTATACAATATTTACTTATACTGAGGAAATTATCACGAGATATAGAATTCCCGAGAAATAGCAATGTGGATTGGCATATGGATATGACCGAGCCGTAGGCGAGGATATCTTATATAAGTATATTATATTCAATATGTTTTTAATTTTTAAAATGTCTTATAAAGTTTTTAAAATATGTTCCTTTCTGAAACACCTACATGTATAAAGATACAAATGCATCTTATAAATCATGAGATATATCTTTAAATAATCTACTATATGTCTTGCCATAGAACTTTTAAATGGTGACCGACGGAAATGAATTGGTAATTTGCTTATTACTCAAATTTATGTTAATATTAAATTTTTCATAAGTTGGACAATATTATGTGACGTCTAAAAAAGAAGCATAAAATTGGTTTCATACAAAAGATAAATGCCCTTCACTTCTCACATCTTCCATCATTTATTTATATCATACGCAATAAAGAAAATTGAAGTTCTAAATCATACGATTATGATTAACTGGAGTATATCGTTTTGTTTGCCTTAATTCAATTCTTTATTTATATAAAGTATATGATATAGCCAAAAGGTTAAAAGTAGCTTTCCTAATCAAATACTTGAACTTAAATTAATAATAACAAAATAGCATCAGATATATTAAATAAGGGATCCATACGATGAAACACAATAGGATTAGTATGTGATGTTTGTACAAGAAATATTCACTGAATAAAGCTTTTCGAACATTTTTCACGGTAGGTATTATTTTAAATCATCTCCATCATTGGACCATTGCTTACTGGTTTCAATACCCCTCGTCAAATTTTTACAAATGTTAACAATTTAATTTACTTGACAGATTGTAAGTAACTTTTGAAAATTTTATTTTATTTATATATTTTCTTTGGTTCATTGTATTCAATATTCTCATAATTAGTTTACGTATAAATAAATGTAACAATAACATGGAAATTTTCAGTTGAACTCCTTCAGGTGCTTCAACAGGAATAGCTTCACTTGTTATGCGCGCATCATCCGTCCGTGTGAGTATATTTAAATAATTATATATTTTCAGATATATGAAGATTAATTTAATTTATTTAAAGAGATGTCCAATTAATTTGAGACGGCTGCACTTCAGTAGAACTTGTCTTAAAACAATTAACCTTATTTTCAAATTAATTGTACTTATCTTTATATATATTTATAATGATTTTATTATATTTGTTCTCCATCATACAAAACTAAGGAGTATTTCATTCTTGAAAATTTCTGTCCTGGCTTTTCCTTTTGATCAAAATTTCTCTATATCAGCTTCTATACATTTTCTGGACTATGGTTTTCCAAGTCTCCAATGTAGATACTTAATTTGCTGAAATGGTCATCTGCAAAAGCTAAATTAACAGTAACTTTGGTACTTTCTGATTGCTTACACTTTGTTATATAATAACAATATACTTTTATAGAAAACATGACGATAGGTTGATAGTCACTTATGAATGAATATTTTTTTCTTTTAACGACTTCATTTCTTGTCAACCTGATATTTAATTCTGCAGCAACAAAGCAAATAAAGTCTTTCAGACAGACTAATGATTTTCTTGCTTGATTCAATTGCCTTCGTGTTTTGTTTTAATTAATGGTACCGTAACTTTGTTGTTTGTGCCTATCCCGATAAAAGGTGCATTCGTCTTTCATTATTATTTAACATGTTATTTTTTCTTGAATTGTACAATTAAATTTAAAATCAGATTTATGTTAACAGCTGCAAGAATCAATATTAAAGTGCGACACTAAGATATAAAGAACTGTAAAAAATCGAAAACAATCGATCCACTTTAAGCATTGAGTCATAAATAGGCGTTCTTTGAGATGTTCTTCGACTAGGATAACCATAACATACGGATAAATCTATATGGGATCTTGTCGTTTTTCTTTTTTTTTCTTTTGCATGTAAAAGTTCAAAATGGTCTCGAAGATATTTTTTAAAGAATTTCTTTTGATTATTACTATGTGAACAAACTTCTAGGTGAAAAATGATAGAGAATGAATCTGACACTATTAGCTATGGATTATATCATATCAAGAATGCTATGACGACTTTGCTTACCATTCAATGGCTTGCAACTAAAATTATTTCCTGCCTTTATGTTATATTTATGTTATGTTATTTTTCAAATGCTACACGGTTGTTGGTTTAAACATATTTTATTGTCGACAATAGAAATACATGTATATGACAAAGGATGAGACACAAGTTAAAAACTTATGAGGTCTTCTCCGTTCACAGAAATACTTACTACAGATAACAATTTGTAAAAGAAGATATTCACTATTAGTTATATTATACTAAAATCATAATGCAAAATGACATATAATAGCAACTGCATGGTGGTAAGGTTTGCTGGTGGAGGTCAATGTCCGATGTGAGCAAAACCTGAATAGATCATTGTTTATTTTGAGTTAGACAAATTTTTGGTGTCAGTCAAATACCTTTGTACTGTTGTGAAGAGTGAACAATTTTGCTCATAATTTAGTTCTGGATTGCCAAAGAGAATATTCTCCACAGTGCATGGGTCTAACGCCAAGGTCCAGAATATTATTTATCATTCTGTCTCGAAAATGATTAGAACTGTTACATTGTACAATGAAGAAAATAGTGCTCAGTTGTTTCGCAAGTGCAACTGTCAAAACGATCACATTGAGTTTACACGGTTGTTTTCTGATATCGTCATATAATAATATGAGGAAGAAAATTGTTAAAAACTAAAATGATTTAATGTAACATATAAATCACAATCATTGTTTTAATATAAGGGATAACTACTGGTTTGTAGCTTTCAAAACACGTTACAGCTAATAGACTAGTCAATTATCCAGATATCTCGCACGTACGAGATTATAATTCTAGCAAACGAAATACTATGTTGGGCGAACTAGAATGCACGAAATAAAATTTCATGCATTGGCGGAGAGAATGGGGTGATATCGCGTGCAAACATATATGTTGCAGTATTCGGAAATCTTCGCCTGGGATATGGGTTCCCTGTATGTGTTTCATATCACCTGAGCCGTAAAGGAAAGAGATTTTCGGGCATATAGACTATAAATGGGAATATGAACTTTTTTCCCTGCCAAGCCTCAATTACAATTATGTTCTAAAAGTGTTGTATTTAAAAATTGTACATGGTCTCTTATTCATGTAAGACTTACAAATCAAATTAAAGGATTTGTCAGGATATTTCACTTGAGATGAATATATATTTGCATGACTTTGTCTTAAATACACTGTTAAAAAACGGACATGAAAAATGTTCACATCTTATTTTGTTGAGATATTGTAATCTAATTCATTTTTTTCAAAACATATACCAGTGTGTCAGGGTCATTGGGAAATGCTTTCTTGTGCTTTTTGTGCGAATTTATGAACACTTTGTAGTCTATCATGTGTAAATTTACTCTCAAAAGTCACGCAACTAAATCGACAAGTGTGAGACTAGATAAATACATTTTTATGATAAAGGCAATGGTAATGCCAAAATTGTGATCAGGGTTGCACAACACAGAGGGGAGTGCACAATGCATACTCGGCGCTAACCACTATTTTGGGATAGCAAAACACATTGTTATTATCATTACTAATATTTTGCTGAATGTGTCATTGATTTTTTTTTTTTTTATTTTTATTAAAATTTCCACGTTGATAAGTAGATGTTTTTGTCATTTAGTTATTGTCAGTTTTAACTAAATGACATTTCAAACATTTGCATAAAATGTTATTGAAATTTTGAAACGTATTTGAGAACCGATCCGTCAATCTAAAACGAATAATTCAAGGACAATGGCAACATAGAAAAAAAAAGAAACAAAGTCATAAAATGAAAAAGAAAGAAAATGGGGTAAATTCAAGGAGACAACATCCTATATCCAGGTTAAAACGACCAAAAACAAAACATCTAGGGGTCACCATATGGTCTTCAACACAGTGAGGAACCTCACACCATATAGTAAGCCCTAAATGGCCCCGAAAAGGTAAAAAAGTGAATAGATCAATGGAAACAAACCATTGTACGAATGAAGACGCACACACATATAAAGAGGAACAAAACAGAGCCCATTAAAACATGGATGAGATCAGGTGCACCGGTAGAGTAAGCATCTGCTTTTTATGAGACATCCGTCGTGTTGAACATGTCAAATCCGGTAGGGGAAACAACAACAAAGCTTATAAAAGGAAATTCTGATGTCGTCTGGGAAACAGATATCCCATATCGGTCCACAAGATGGTGATGTCGACCGTAAAACTTCTTGAGTGATGAAGTTTAAGTAGCCTATTTAAAAGCAATCGCCTCTATCAAGGAAGAAACTGTAGTAACCACAGGCCTTTGAAACAATTAACGGCAGTAGAATACCGAAGGAACAAGGGAAGCGATGACCACAATAATCGAAGTTCAAAAACATGGCAAAAACGGCAACAGAAGAAAACAAAGGCAAAACAAGGACGTGAGACAGCTACAATGCACGAAAATAAAAAGAACTAAGGCACTCATAGTGTGAACTCCCATAAAAACCGGGGTGACATCAGGTGCTCCGAAAGGGTAAGCATGTCCTGCTCCGTTAGCGGCACCCGTCACACTATCAGTGAGTTAATCCAGGGTTGAGTCAAATCCGGCTATGTCAAATCCGTGAAGACGTGATTTTTGAGTAACGAATGAACTGGGAGGTGTCAACTCCATATGCGGCAGTGTTGTTATATTGCTACAAAGAAAAGGGAAGTTGACTATTTGAAAAAAGAGGTGAAGTCATTGTGTTTGTCATAGAGTTTTAACTGAAGTCTACCTCAATTGTCAATTTCCCGATGAAATTCAAGGAATGATGCTAATGTGGAAGTGTCTGTAGTATTCCTTATTTTGAGCTATTTAAAAATCACCAAAGCGAGCGGTTTTTAGTAACAAAATAGCATCTATATGACGGAAACTGAAATTGAAGGATTGGGCTAGTTTTCTATCTTTATTTTGAAGAAGCCCTTCGATGAATTAAGACTCATAAGAATAGAGAAACAGATCGGCTTGGAGAGGCGCAGTCTCCAAACTGGACAAATATAATGTTGACCAGAAACTCACGTTTTAATCACTTCTTCTGTATTTTTGCTTTCTCCGATTAAGAGTCATTTTTCACAAAGCAGGCTTGTTCTCTGCCTACAACGATGTATACCTTTATCTTCGTTCACCGTTTTTACGTAAGAAAAATCTATGAATTAAATCTTGCAGCCAAGATTTTAGTTTTTTAATTACGGATTTGGATAAATTAGTTTATTTTTTTATATGAGATGAGGAGATAAGTAACTTTAATGGTCACAAGTGGGATAAAAACTTCATTTTGCCAGAAACATAATCAAATTAAAGTTGATAGCTTGACACGTAAGACTTTCATCACTATTTGATTGGCAATGTTATAGCTCTATCTCAAAGTCACATGAAAGACAGAACGTGTTTGCAGATGTACTATGCAAAAATAGCACTGTCAATGCAGAGAGGCATAATATTAGATTATCATATACTTATTTCCGATATGATTAAAATTTTACCCCTCGATAAACCAGATGATTTTAACAAAAATTGACGAAGTGGGCTGATATGAAATTGTTATCAACTGCTTCTGGTAACTATCGCATACCTTTCCGTCACTACTCGGAAGTTTTATCACATGCAAGATCGTGTATTTCCGTAAAAACGATAAACATTGCACACGATATCGTCATATCAAATAAAGTATAATAACAAAATACTTATACTGTATTTTATAAACATGAAGACATTAATTTTTTATAGTTGAAGTATATGATAAAAATATCATTACATGTCATTTTTCACATCACATCCTTCATCAGCTCTCGGTCATAGATCAGCCTGACGGCTCTCGGGCTGATATTAGGACCTTAGGCTGAAAAGGGTGTGATATGAAAAATGCCATGTAATAATATATAATTATTACATGGCATTTTTCTTATCAGACTATTTTTCAGCCCTAGGTCTTATATCACCCCGAGGTATATGACCGAGGGATGATAAAGGGTGTGAAATGAAAATGTCATGTTATGATCTGTTTACCATATATTTAAACAGACGGACACATACATTTAAAAAGGTTTTGATAGAGTGTTGTGTGATGAAAACTTTTTGATATCTTAGCTATATCATATTGGGGATATTGTTTCAATAACGACCATAAAAATTACTATCATACATCAGAGTAAATTGCATAAATTGGTATCATAAAATGTCAAATATAGATGCTTATTTAATGTTAACAAGGTTTATTAACTTCAACGAGAAATTAATTGTCACCGTCTAAGAAGTAACATTGTAAACAATGTTTATTAACTTCAAGAATAAGAAAATAATTATACCCTTGCTCCGAAGGAGGGGTAAACTGTTTACCCCTGTCAGTCCGTCCGTCCGTCCGTCAAACATACTTTCGTCGCATTTTTATCAGCAACCACGCATGACAGCCTCCCCTCTTCGCCTACATTGAATCAACACTTCCTGTGAAAAAGAAAGGAATTTTTTCTTTGAAGTTTTCATAGCAACCACACATGACAGCCACTTGATATTTGGTATGGTGCTTTAGTATGGGATCCTTTACTGCGCTTCCCCTTTTCGGCCATATTGAATCACCTCTTCCGGTTTACTAACTTTGTGCCTTTTTTACTTTCATTTTAGAAATTGTGACTTTTTCGTCGCTTTTTTCTCAGCAACTGCACATAACAGCTCCTGATATTTGCCAAGGAGCTTCAGTTTAGGATAATATACTGCATCCCCCTTTTCAGTCATATGCTTATACTTCTTTATGTTTACCGACTTCGTGTTTTTGTTTTACTTTTATTTTCAAAGTTGGACATTTTCGTCATACTTTTCTCAGCAATCACACATCCCAGCCTTTTGATATTTGGCATATAGCTTCAGTATTGTTTAGGTTATTGCTTTTTCCCTTTTTGGTAATATTGTTGCCCTACTTCTCATTTACCAACTTTGTGGGTTTTTTACCTATATTTTAAAATGTGACTTTTTTGTGTTACTTTTTACAGCAACCGCATATCACAGCCACTTGATATTCATCATGGAGCTTCAGTATGGGGTTCTTTACTGCGTCTCCCCTTTTCAGCTGCTTCCTGTTGACTGACTAACCGCATTTCCGTCTTTTTGTCCGGCATCCTCACATTATTTGCATCTTATTTTTCTCTGCAATTGTGTAAATACTTGTATTGTGTCCTCAATTGTATTTTGTTCACACCTGCATTGTTCCAACACATACTCAATTTTGCACTTACCATGTTGATTCAGGGTTCAATGAGCGGGGGTCCAACTGCCGGCCATTCGGCGACTGTTCTTCTTGTCACTGCCTAAGAAGTAACAACATTTTTTGCAATTTTAGTGAAGAAAATTAACTGTCAAATTTCCTTTAATAGCTGCGCCAGCAAACACAAAGATAGTATGTCCCTTGTAATTATCATTGATTATTTGTGACATCTCAGTACAACTGTTAACTGAATCAAATGCGGTTTGAATATTTGTTCTTCAAAACCTTGTTGTTTGATAAATAATTAATGAACTTTTCAAGGCAATATTTAGTTAAGTCTCTTGTGATGCAGACAAAAGGCTCACCTGAAGGCAATTCAACATTACTATTTTGATCACAGGATGTTGCTGTTTGATTGGAGGTAGTGTTATGAACCTTCCCTGTTCCAAGTTCAGTTAGAATGTTGGACATCTCCTGTTGCTGATGAATAGACCCAGTACTGTAAGAGTTTATTGATTGCACATTTTTATGCCCATTCAGTTGCATTATTTTTGTATCTAGAATTTTTTCATGAACCAGAGCAGTGACAGTTGCTTTCCGGCCACATCATGTCTGCTGGACGACGAAATAAATTGTTTATATATCTTTATTGAACATCGGGAAATTGCCTGCAATAAATCAACACTATAAAACATCATCATTTAAAAGATAAAAATTCCTGTAAATATAGCTTCTGCATATGGCTATTTCAACAACTTATTTCTTTTAAGTGAATGTCAAATGAAAACATTTGGAAAACCATAAACTGAAATGTGTAAATACTAAGAAAATGAGATTCATCCCTTAAAATATAAGTCATCATAATTTATGCATTTGAAAATTGGTTCTGCATTTATTGCGATTAACGTACACTGTACGAAACACAAGATCTCTGTCGACAGTAATTCAGGCTAAAGCATGGCCAAAAAAGAGGAGAAAAAAGAAAAACGGAAGTTGAATGAGTTGTTGGTAGGAAAAACGTCATTAATTCCATTCCTATGTATGACAGAGCACCCTACTGATCCTAGGTTTATTAAAGGTCTTGTTTTGAAAATAGGTGATAGGCACAAGTGCTGGCGTACTTACAGAATTTCTAAATCGGAATCAACTGGAAGTTGTACGTGACTCAAAATTTTCAGCTGGAACAATATCAGAAAATCATATTTCTCTTAGGGAATTAGTATTACCGGTAAAACATCAGGTGTTCAAGTTTATTTTGCATGCAAAAGAGAAAGGGTTTACACAGACCCATGTTTAAATGTAGCAAGAGATTCAGTTGTGTAATTCACGCTGTCATGGATCACTCACATGTGCTAACAAATAATAAAACACAGCAATTTTCATCATTTAATCAATTGTAAATGTGTTGAATGTGTTGTTCGCAGAAAAATATAAGATTTTTTACTTATTAAGAGTACAAGATTTTACACAATAAACAAGATTTGTAAAGTATACACGATTTAATACAAGACACATTGTTCAAGATTTAATACAGTATACAAGATTTTATTCAGTATTCAAGATACAAGATTTAATTCAGTATACAAGATTTTATACAGTATACTATATGTTATTCGGGAATCTTCACAGGGGATACGGGTTCATATTCCCTGTTTGTGTTTTATATTCCCTGAGCCGTCAGGCGAAGGGAATATAGGGCACAGACAGGGAATATGAACCCGTATCCCCTGTGAAGCCCGAATAGTGCTATAATTTTTCTATTAAGAGCGTTTAAAAACTGTGACTTTGCTACCACGGGGATACGGTCTCATATCCCCTGTCAAGGTAACCAATCAAATTGCAGGATTTACCTGGATATTTCACTTCAGCAGAATATAAGATTGTATACCAAATACAAGATTAATTCAGTATACGATATTTTATACATTCAACATCTAATACAGTATACAAAATTTAATACCCTATATATTTTGATAAAATAATACTTGAACAATATTCCAAATTTATAAGTATTAAAGTTTTTTTTTACAATTTTCAAAACTGTATACACTATACATGTACGAGCTATTTTATAGTAACAAGTATTTTATGTCTACTAAGAATACAAGATTTTATACAGTATACATTATTTTGTAAAGTTTGAAACATTTTAAATACGACAAGCTTTTTTCTACAGAATACAAGATTTTATACAGTATACACATTTTTATATAGTATGCATGTACATGTTTTTGTAATGTACAATTTTCTTTCATACAAGAATTTATTTAGAATACATGGGAATTGATAGTATTTTTTTTTCATACTTATACGGTTTTCAAAATTTTATTCAGAACACAATATCGTTATGCATTGTTTTATACATTATATTCATTTTATTCATTATACAAGACAATATTCAAGATTCTACAAAGCATGATTATATACATTATACAAGATTCAAGAAACAATCTTATTGCCAATGATTTTCATAACAATGTTCCCAGATATTTCATCACAACGACGTTTGTGGGGATATTGTTACGTCACTTCAAGAAATCGTTCATTTTTGCGTTGCAAATACAACATTTATGTACTGAGAATTCTCAGTAGAACATCGCGATCTATATAAAAAAATATTTTTTAGTATGAAGCTATTTAAAAGACACATTTGTTATTAAAGAAAAATTAAATATTTTCCAATGATTTAAATATGTTTATACTCTTAGATATGACCAATACATGACAGCTGAACCCTTCTTTGACACAGAGAAATGCTAACAGATTTAGGATACGGATTAACATATTTAATATTAATCACTGTAATCTTAGCGGTTGTGTCAACAGGTTAGTTTAGTGCATAGTTTTAGTCCAATGAGTACAAAAGTTAATGTGCGAAACTGCAAAACACACAGATTTGAAAATGTCTGTTCTTATACAATACATTATCAGTTTCCTTTTATATATGTGATTATGTCCGACCTTGCATGAATTCAAAAAAGGTTGATGAAATTTTTCTAATTGTATTTCGGAATAAAATAACGAATTTATTACTGCAAAATCAACACAAAACTAGAATTTTCTGAAAAACTTGTATTCAAAAAACTTACTTTGAAATTGTATGTTGTACATTTGGAAAAACATAAAATGTATTGCTTATACTAGAGTAATTACTGTCGGAAACGTCAGTGATCCCCGCACTCCATGTTTGGCACAGAAAATAGTTATGGACCTTGGTCATAATTTTTCTCGACTAATTGAAATTAATTATTGATAGTCACTATTTTTACTAAAAGGGTTCAAGAATATATGGTTGTTATGCAGAATTGCAAAAAAAAAACAAGTAGTTTTTGAGACTTTTAGGAATTTTACCAAACAAGGAATCAAATATTTTGGAAATCAAATTAGTGAAAATGATTGCCCTAATCGAAACAAAATTATAACAGTTTGATTGCTAGGTAGAATTCCAAAAACTAAGTAGTCTTTGACACTTTCAGGAAATTTACCAAATTTTAAATCATTTTTATTGGAAATCCAATCGGTGAAAATAATTGAACTAATATATAAACAAATTCTAACAGTATGGTTGCTAGGATTAATTCCACTAGCTGAAATAATTTCCTGAAACTTTCAGGAAATTTACCAAATTTGGAATCTTTTCTTATTTGGAAATCCAATTGGTGAAATGATTACCCTAATGGAAACAAATCCTTACAGTATGGTTGCTAACAAGAATTCCAACAAATAAGTGGTCTTTGTCACTTTCAGGAAATTTTCCAAATTTTAAATCATTTGCTTTTTCAGAAATCCAATTGATGAAATGATTGTCCTAATTGAAACAAATCCTAACAGTGTGGTTGCCTGGTTGAATTAATTTCTTTGGAAATTTAATTAGTGAAAATGATTTTACTATAATCGAAATAAATCCTTAAGATATGGTTGCCATGTAGAAGTCCAAAATATGTGGTCTTTGAGTATTTCAGAAAATTTACCCAAATTGGAATCAAATATATTTGAAATATTGTTGGTGAAAATGAATGATCTCATCAAAACAAAAGCTAACAGTATGGTTGCTACTCAGAATTAAAAAAAATAAGTGGTCTTGGAGACTTCAGGATATTAACTCAAATTGGAATCACATTTTAGAATTCCAGATGTTCAGAATTTTGATTTTTTTTTCAAGTACTTGCCAAAATATATGATTATATGCCAAAAATATCAGTCTTTGACATTTTCAGGAAATTTACTATAGTTAGAACCGGAATAAAATTCTGAAAGCTTATCGCGCATCTACAGACTATACGCAACAATTCTACATCAAAATCAAATCCATTAAGCCAAAAATGTAGGAGTACATATGTGGTTGTTGAAAGATCAATGATTGCTAGATATTGACATCATTTTTACCCTCATTAGCTTTCATCGTCTCCTCGGTGACACCTTCTTCATAATGAATAAAACTCTGTCTCGAGCTCAGACATCACAATTGTATCTAGCGTTAAAGTTGTTACGGTTAAGCAAGAGCTATACCTTATTTGAGCAAATGTACAGAGGGATTGTGTCGTTAGGGCACTTTTTTTCAATTTGAGCACCCTTTTCCTTTCATTTTTACACTTTTTAAATTGAATTGCGCACTATAATTATATTCTCGCAAGTCAGATTTTTTATGAAATTCTGGTTTCAGGCACCGGTTCTTCAATCAACTTGTTGATCGCTACACCAGAGACTGTTTTTTTTTTCAAAGATTTGTTTTGGCATATCATATGCTTTTATTTAAAGCATATGTAACTTTCTCATGCACAGACAGTATAATTAATAGTTCTACATATGCACCTCAATTAATTATCTCTCTATCTATCTCTAGGTATCGAAACAATTATGAAATGGAACATTGAACATTGAACAATAACTTCATAAATTTTCATTATATCTTTTTAAAATTGTAATTATTGATATTGATTATAGTCTAAATTTATGAAATAGCACACAGACTTGATAATATTTAAGAATACCTGTCGCGATGTAATTTGAAAATTCTCTTCTTAGTGACCCTCATAGACTGGAATATATGGGCATAAGAAGGTAATATTAAATAACAAAATACCGAAGTTACTATGAATTTAGTTTCTGCATTGGCCATTTCTACATCTCTTGTCTGTTTAGTGCACATCAAAATCCATAAATCAAAAATTGTGTAAAAACTAATAGAGAAGAAAGAGCCAATGAGATCTCAACAGAAAGCCAAAATCACTTAAGAACAGATCTATGCAAGAGGGAGATACTCCTTAAATTTAAACTAAATTTTCTAGGTTTATTGTACTTTTTCCTATAGATATATAACATTTCGTTTATTTACTGACTTTTTATTATTAATATGATAACGGTTAAATATTGAGCGGATAATCTATTCATTGGTAATGGACATCTGGGGTCACGATGGAATTACTTCAAAGGGCAATGCTGACCATGTACGTTCTATTTTTCATACCAATAAACAATAGTCATCAAATAAATGGGGTATTATTTTACAGATATTTAATTTGTTACAAAAAAACTTTGATATAGATTTGTCTGATAAACATTAATATGTTTACATCAAGGATATCCGTTAAAGGCTATGAAGTTTTGTTCTTAAACCACTGAACTCTATATCGTTACTATCTATCTGAATCATTTCACAAATATAATCCATCAAAGTTGTTTGACGGACTCCTAACCCTATCAATACATCAGGCACAAACCAGATACGCATCTTTACCAATCGATCTACAAAATTTATTTGTTAGGTTTTTATTGAGAGAGTCTGATTTTATAGCATGTCTGTATAAATATTGTTGCAACTAATTCTCGATATATCTGTCTGCAAGCAAACTAACCTTAACACATTGCAAATAAAGCTGAACTGTAACAACAATGCAGGGATTAAATGATTCTTATAATGATCTATCGTGATTACAAAGCCACGTAGAAGAAAATCAAAATGTCAGTGACAACAATACTTGGATTAAATGATTCCTTTGAAATGCTTTATCCCCATTAAAAAGCTACTTAGAAAAATGTCACGTACATGTAACATTTGATAAGAGTTGAATAACCAATGAAAGGATATGGAGTAAATGAACATGGGACAAAGTCTCTACAAATACATGGTAGAACCAAGCAAAGGATTAACGCTTTTATTCTTGTTCTTTATTTTCAAGCAACTGTGAGGCCTCGAAATATACTTATTAATTAAGAAGTCCGCTTATTGGTATATCTTGCACACTGAATTACGGTCTAGAAGGCATACGAGTACAAACTGCTTACACAACGAAAGGTATCACGGCCCTTGATTAATTGGGACATTGTAATCAAAGCAAATGTATGCATGAAATCTGACTCAACTTAAAGATGATGAACGCAAACATAGCTAAGTACCAAAATATATACAGCTGGTGCCAATTTCAAGAACCCATTTTTTTTTCTTAAATATTGATACCAAATACATTAACATCTAAGAACAAAGTTGCATAATGAACGTTATTCTGCTTGTCGTATGAAAAGTTTATAACTTGACAAATATACAAAAATGCTATATTTACAAATTAAAAAAAATAAGCTCTTATCTTTCAGAATACCAGATTTGTGTAAACAAGACTACGTCATCAATGACAGATGAACAACGACTGTTTATGATGTTAATGGACAACTATGACAGTAATACAAGACCAGTCTTTAATGCTTCATCTCCTGTTAATGTGACTGTTGGTATAACATTAACTCAGATATTTGATGTGGTATGTTGACATAAGTTCGTTCCATGTAGATTTTTAAATGATGACCATGGGCATTTATAATGTTACTTGTAAAATAACAGTTTGCAAGGTAGGTAAAATATAAGAACCGAACCGTCAGTCGAAAAACGACCAATCCAGGGACAACGACAACATCGGAAACAAAGATAAACAAGTACTTGACATGAGTACAGGACAATATAAATCTATATTCTTTCTACCTGTAACTTTGACTTTCAATACACTAGCTTCTTTGAGGACATCATTTTAATTCTAGGTCTACCTTATTTAAAAAATTTTGGCCCTAATATACATGTATGTCTAGAATGTTGAGTCAAAAACAATTCACAATTTAGTGTAAAAACGTTAATAGACTTCAGCTTGATATCAATCTACCAATTTCTCATGATCAACCGAAAGCTTTCGCTTTGCGATTTAATTTATTTTTTTTTAAGGGATCTAATAGAGTAAGACTATCTATCAAACAACGGCAGTAGAATATCGAAGGAACAAAGGAGTGGAATTTACAAAAATCGAAGTCCAAAGACATGGCCAAAACGATGACACAGACATTAAACACAGAAAACAATAACGTTGGACACACACAAAGCACAGAAATAGAAAACACAACATTCAAAAACAAGGCACTTAGAGTATGAACTCCAGTGAAACTGAGAGTGACATCTGGTGCTCTGTTAACAGCAACCGCCACACTTAAGTGAATAATTCTAGGAAAATATCAAAATAGGTAGTCAAATCCGGGAAGACGTGAATATAGCTGAAAATGTCCGCTTTTATTTTGGGATAGTGACATGTCATATCTTTACATGATGTTATGGTGGCGTCCATAAAATTTCTTGGGGGATAAAAGAAGCAATGATTGAACAAAGCCCTGACTAAGCAGCTTTTGGGACAGTGATCTTGCTCTGTTAAAAAATCACTGTACAAACTACACGCTCGACAGTAACGGATCGGTTGTGAAATGTAAACCATATAGGCTAAAGAAAGGGAAAGTTCACAATTTGGAAATTAAAATCATTACTCTTGTAGTATAGCTTACATTTCAAACTTCCATCTTCGTCAATATAAGACAAAAGATTTAGGTACGAAGCTGAAGTAGGTGTATCAGTTGTTTCTTTAATTGCAAGCTCATTGGGATAGATCTGATGTATAAAAAAAAAAAAAAAAAAAAAAAAATAATCCTTTTTTCCTTAACTATTCTACTTCAGTTGTTAAAAACCAATTAATATCAATTCAAATGATATTTCTTTCTTTGATATACTGCCCTGTTAATTCAAGGGTTTTACGCCGCTCTTTGTATCTTTCCTCAGTTGCTGGACTAATAAATTCTGTTTAAAACTGAGGAGTATCTGGTGCATAGCTCTCTCCTTAACTGAATTGTGGCTTTTCTATTTAGATCATTTTCATTATTTGTTCTCTATCAGTTTTTACAAGTTTTTGGTTAATGGACTTCAAATGTTTTGGTTTGATCTGCACTGATGAGACACAAGTTGTCGAAATACGCATATGCAGAAAATAAATTAAGAGTAACTTCGATATTTTGTTATTGCTTTGTTTGGTTTTTCAGTTGCTGTTTACCCATCATCAAGATTATATTTGTTGAACCTCAGAAAAGTTACTAAAAAGTAATATGGATTATAATGGATCATAGAATAACTATACTACGTGAATTCGTAAATTCTTAAACATTAAGATGCTTTCATCATGACCCTTGCTTATATGTTTGACAGATTTTTTTTTTCAATGTCGCCGTACGGTAATAATATGTCTGTTTGTATCAAAATCTATAAATTGATTCTTTGTAAAGATGTTTTGTTTTACCAATAACACTCTTCTGGACAAATAATTGTGTGTAGCATTAGCAAGAGAAATATTAAACAACAGCAGTTGGTTAATTAAGGAACAACGAATAGGTATTCACAAATATCAAAGTCCACAGACATGGCTAAAACGAGAATACAGAAAAACAGCCAAAGAACGAAAATAATACCAGTTTCTCAGGAAGTACAAGCACGGCCTTAGATTCCGGCTATTTCATCTGAATCTGTGATATGAATACATTTCTAAAAATTCTTTACAAGAATTCATACTTTATGTTCCATCTCTTGCAGGACGAGAAAAATCAAGTAATTACAACGAATATTTGGCTAGACCAGGTAAAAGTTAATTTATAACGACAATGTTTGCAGAATCAAGCATACACTTACAGTATTGACCGCCATATTTCAATAAACTTAAAAAGACCACATATCAATAGTTGTGCTCAAAACTATTAAAACATTGCAATGATTGCATGACATTATGTCTTACAAACTATATATTTTACAAATGAATAAAAATAGTTAAAATGATATAAAAAATAAGTATTAATTAGACTAGCAATGAAAAGGGTGAAATCACCAGGGACCACAATTTCAGTTGTATTTATAGTAAATGATCAACCAGCATACAAATTCACTACTATATGAGGTTCAAAATAGAATAATTTAAATGGCTAAGTAAGACGTTCCTTATGTATTAGTTTATAATACAATCCGAGAGATGTCATGTGATGGACATGCCTATGAGTGGGCATTTTAAATGAGCTGCGGTCTTGCTCTCAAATGTAGTGCGTAAATCTTTTAAAATACATCTAGAGTCGAATAGTGACCGTGTTACTGTATAAAAATAATCATAACACACAGTAAATGAATATTCAAATACTAAGTATTCACGTTCCTGTCTCTATGAAGACATGTTGCGTAGTTATTTGTCAACTTGAGCAGACAAAAACAACAACAATTTGTATTTCCCGCATCAGTACGTTGGCTGTTTATAGCAAATATATTCGGTTTTTTTTACGTATTACGGAATTTGTACTTCAATTTATCGAATCGGTTCTCTAATTTCCAAATAAAGCATATGAATAAGACATTTGATTTTTTTTGGATGACTCCAACGGTATTTGTTTCATTCTACATAGCACATGGGTGACACATGAGACATATTAAACTAGACACCCACACAAAATCACCATTTTCGACTATTTTCACGTAGTAACGGAATTACCTAGAATTCTTTTATCCACTTTTAACAAATTGTACTTTCTGTTCACGTCAGTCGAATCAGTTCTCAAACTTTTACCAAAAAGCATATTAATTAGTTATTTTCTATGTAGCAGTTCGTTAGGTTACTACGAATTTTTGCTGTGTGAAGATTGTCAGGGTTTTCGAGTTTCAGTATCTGTATACTTCCTCGGCGATTAGTTTGTTGCACAATTATTCTGGTATACTTTATATGTATTCTTAATCAGATTTTTCTGTCTTTCACAGAGCTGGCATGATGAAAAACTTAAATGGGATCCAAATGACTACAATGGTCTGAAAATATTACGGATACCATGTAAAAACTTATGGCTTCCTGATATTGTTTTGTACAACAGGTAATTATTCCAAAGAGGACAAATTCTATTTAACAGCATTCTATACATACTTGAACTTATTAATTCCACCCTCTCATTATTTAATCTTTGTTGATGTAAAATGTCAGATATTGGTGATGTTTAGCCACCAGATTTGTTTTGTGATTAAATGGATGGGAACAACTAGCGGAAAGACGAAAAAGAAGACGATTACAAATGTTCTATTACATACAAAATGGTAACGCTCCGAGTTATCTTTGTGACTTAATACCTAAAAAAATCCTGTGCGTGATGGAGACAATATTCTTGTATTGTACTGTAGACTTTATACAACTTATGATTCCTTCATCCCTTCAACTATTCGTCAATGGAACCAGTTACAGCCTACGTTAAGAAATGTTAGCTCTATCTCAGGTATCAAAAATGAATTGCGAAAGCAAAATTAAAATAATTAAATTTCCTAACTACTATTTTGTCGGCCCCCGAAAACTAAGTATAATATTGACACAACTTGCATGAAAGCATCATTTCTTATTTATGATTTATATAAGTTAAACATTATATCTAATCCGTCATGTCTCTGTGGTGCACATCGCCATGACGCCTTCCATTCTTTCTTTGAGTGTCCAAAATTTACAGTACTACGAAATTCTTTTATTGAAAATCTAGCTTGGTTACCAGAAATTTGTTACATAGATCTTCAACTTTTAACTTGTGGTAAATCAGTGTTAACTGATGCCCAAACGAATATATATTTAAGCTCGTCTACGAATGTATCTAAAGTCGGAGAGATCTATTGTTGTTTGATCACCACACAAACCACCAAAACTAATTAAATCATTTCTATTATTATTTAACTGTCACTGCAGTTTCATTTTTTTATTCATATATAAAGTAATGCTGTATATTTGTTGTATAAGCATGCTCTAATATATTATTGTAAAAAAAATTATATGCGGGAGAAGACTTCATAAGTTTGTTTAACTTATGTCTTATCCCTTTTGTCATTTTATGAGCAAATAAAAAATAATGTAATTAACTTGAACACTTCATTTACACACTTTCCGTTAGGGAATCCCTACCTAACTGTAAATATTGTTACAATAATATTTCTGATAACATAAGATGCCATGTTTTCAGCTCTGGGTTGTAAATTGAAAAAAAAAAGATCATGAAAAATAACCACGAGACGTTCAATACAAACCAGAGTGAAATTGCTGGAAACTGTAACATCTGCTGCAACTGAGTGAAGTCATTGCATTGTTTGTATTGTTAATAGCGTCTAAACATATTTTTTTTTAGTACAAAGAATAAAAAAGATGACAGGAAACACCTACAATGGTCGAAAAAAACATCGGCAAACGAATACCGAAGCAAGAAAAGCCACATGCCACAAAGTAAATAGGAACTGCACAAGAAAAAAA
>MJUU01011860.1:103669-124506 GCA_002080025.1 Modiolus philippinarum | reverse complement strand
CGAAAAAAACATCGGCAAACGAATACCGAAGCAAGAAAAGCCACATGCCACAAAGTAAATAGGAACTGCACAAGAAAAAAACACAATAAAAATACAAAAGACAAACGTAAACAACGATAGAACTCGGGACAGCCGGACTTGGTACCAGCATTGGCAAATGCAAGCGGTAGGGTTAAACCGGTTTATGGGTACCCAAACCTCCCCTTTCTCTGTCCCGTTTCCCTATAGTATAATAAACATACGAATGAAACCCATACAGGTAGACTATCAACTCCATGACCACAATCTTGAAAAGAAAAATTGGGGAACGAAACGGAATTTTGAAAGATGGGCCAAGGAGTGCTCGCCGCACATGTTTTGTTATTAATGTAAAGAAACACTCATGGCTTATATATTTGTAGCAGTTATTTCCCTTTGTGTATATAACTAGTAATGGATAGCCATATTATAGCAATGAAAACTAGAATATCGAAGTTATATAATTAACAGTAATGTTTTATGCTGTTCACGTTTTTCAAGGAGTAACCTGTCATCAGCAGCATCAGAATCAAATAATATGGAAAGCCATTATCTAAAAGTTGTCAAAAAAGAAGTACTACATGTAATTACCAAAAATAGGAAGCCAAATCCTGTACTTAGGACATCCACCGAGTGCCATACACGGAACAAAGCCTCAGTATTTTTAGGGGATTTTGATAAACAGTAATTTTGAAAGCATGATGAAACCAATAAAACAAATTGACTTTCCTATCTAAGACTAATAAATAACAATGTCGACAACCGTAGATACCAAGGACATTCAAAAAACACGGAGTTAAACTATTTGAACCTGGCAACCTTGTTACTGCGTCTACTCCGAAGCGGAGAAAAAAAATGTTGTGTTTAACTTAATATGTTCGTTTTCATAGTTCTAGTAAACGTTTCAAAGAATTTTGATTAATTTGAAGTCGTAAATGTACAAACATCCATATTCCGTAGACCACTGTTGTTTCCTGATGCTTCATGACACTGTCCAAAAAGCTGCTAAGGCGGGAATTTGTTCAGCCTTTGTAACTTTCATTCCTATTTAGATGCAATGGCCGTCATCATGAAATCATTTAAAGATCTGACGTTTCGGTGTTCAAATGACATTTTCGGCTAGATTTTACCTCTTCACTCATTTGAAATTACCTGTTTTGACTCAATCATGGATTGACTCGTTGATAGTGTGACGGGTGTCGATAGCGGAGCAGGATATGCTTGCCCTTCCAGAGCACATGATGTCACTCTCGGTTTTATGAGAAGTCACACTGTCGGTGCTTTAGTTTTTCGTGTTTTCTCGTATACACCTTCCCTTTTCATTGTAGCAACATCCCAACAGCACCCGCATATGGAGTTTACATCTCCCAGCTCATTCGCTATTCAAGAGCCTGTGTTCGATACAGTGACTTCCTTGATAGAGCCCGGTTGCTCACAAATAGGCTACTTCAACAAGGGTATGTTACCCAAAACTTGGAAGTCATCCCTCAAGAAGTTTTACGGTCGACATCACCAGCTTGTGGACCGCTATGGGATATCTGTTTCCCAGATAACAACAGATCTTTCCCTTTAAAGCTTATTTGTTGTTTCCTCTACCGGATTTGACATGTTCAACATGGCGGGTGTCTTATAAGAAGCAGGAGATGCTTACTTTACCGGTGCACCTGATCTCACCCATGGTTTTTTACTGGGTCCGTGTTGTTCATCTTTATGTGTGTGTCTTCATTTTTCTTTTCTGTGCCGTACTCGTGTTGTGTCTCTGTTTCTTTTTTGTTTCCGATGTGCCCATTGTCCTTGGTTTGTTCGTTTTGGATTGACGGTTCGGTTCTCACTTACTTTACAATACTGTTAGAATTTATTTTTGTCTTCGTAAGTGATACTTGTAAGTGAAATTTGTGCTACTGTATTGTCATTGTTAATATATATAAATACTATATAAATATCTACAAAACATACAAACGCTTTTCGACTTTTCACGTTAGTATTGTTATTGTGAGCAAGAGAGAAACATGTGGCATGGACTTTTAATTGGTTTTGTCTAAGGATTAGGAAAATGACATTCACCAATAATCCACCAAACAGACTTTCAAAAACAATATATGACTCACTGATCTTATGACAGGTGTCGCTAGTGGGGCAGGGCATTCTTATCCTTCAGTATCAACTGATGTCAATCGCGTTTTATTTTTTGTTTGTTTTTTTTTTGTTTTTTGTTTTTNTCAAAGTTTTCTCTTCTTCCAAAAGTGGAAATGATTTCATATTTGGTCTGGAGCTTCATGATGATGAGTTGTACCGTGTAAGCTATTTTCAGGTTTGTTGCGCTACTACTTCCTGTTTACCGATACATTGGTATGTTGATACTTGGCCTAAATTAAGTTTTTTCAATAACATTAAAAGACGCAGTTGACTTTAAAGATCAGCCTTTTATTTAAACTTCTTATTATATTGGGCATGCGGGGGTATTCATTTGTGGCCCAGTGGACCACAGTACCTCTAGTTTTTTTTCGGTATTCTACTGCCATTGTTTTATGGTGATTGGAATAAAATGCAATTTACATTACGATAAAATTTTACATTTATAATATTTTGTACATTTTCTTCTTTCCAGTGCAGATGATTATAACGACGGCTATATGGAAGCACTCGCCATGGTTTCAAATGATGGCTCTATATTTTGGCCTCCTATTGTTAAACTTAGAAGCACGTGTTTTATAGATATAACATATTATCCATTTGATGATCAAATTTGCAAAATGAAAATGGGCTCCTGGGCATACGACGGATTCCAAGTTGACGTGTTTAATAGCAGAAATGGCATAGATTTAACGGAATTTGTAAGCAACGGTGAATGGGAATTAGTCGGTGTAAAGTCCGTAAGGAATGAAATTTATTACACATGTTGTCCGGAACCATTTCCGGATGTGACGTTTACACTACACATTCGACGTAGAACACTATACTACACATATAATGTACTCATACCATGTATAATGCTGTCAGTGCTTACATTACTGGGATTTTGGATGAGACCAGACAGTGGCGAAAAGGTTACTCTAGGATTAACAGTATTACTTGCTTTTTCTGTGTTCATGCTACTTATTGCTGAAAATATGCCAGCAACATCTAACTTTGTTCCTTTAATAGGTAAGGTTTTGTAAATAAGTTATCTTGAAAAACAACGGCATCATCTCAAATTCTTGCGCCTTTAAACTCATAAATGAATGAAATGTATATGATAAACTACAATCATGTACTATTTATATACATAGTTAAGTTTTTCATCTGATGGACTAGCCTTCCAATTCAAGTGTTTAATAAAGAAGTACAAAAAACATTAATTAATCAAAAAAGATAGTAGTAAACAAATAAACTTATCTGTTACTGATTTATCAATTGAATATGAACCTCTCTACATCAGTTGTGAAATCGTTTGTTTTGTCTCTTCGTTTCTCACTTTGTTTGTTTTGTCTCTTCGGTATACTTGTTTTATGAATGGACAATAACCTAAACAGATGCGTTTTATATGAAATCTTTCATTTTATCTATGTTTTGCCATTTTTCGGACTTTCTCATATACATCTTTATTTTTTCTATGTTTACAAAATTGATTCGACTTTTACTGGACATCTAAAATCATCCCATTTCTTACTTTCCCAAAGTAATCACCAAGGGGATATAAACGCTCTGTTTCCGGTGTGAAAAGGCTTGTTGTAATGGAAAAATACAAAAAAATAAAGCTTAAATAATCCAGCCATCAATTTATCCATTATGTTATTATTGCCCGTTCCTAAATAATAATCCAAGCGTATTGGAACACGTAATAGGTCTGTGTATCGTACAGACAATTTGTAGCCAATTGTATAAAGCTCTTCAGTAAAGGGACACATTAACTTAATATCAGCTTAATAGACTTCACATGATGAACCTCGTTCAATATATCTGTTCCCGCCATTTAGTATCTGTCACCGTCATCATGGCATTCATTCGTTGATTGACATATAGCTAGTATACTTAGCCTACATTCAAATTTATGGTATGTTTAAACACTAAGATCGGAGACGGTTTTCATTCAGTATAAATGTATCTCAATTTATTTATTGCTTTTCCTTTGAAAAGATGACAACCAATACGGGACTTTCGAGATAGGAATTCTTGTGTAATTGAAGGCAGAACTGATTGTCTCAAATACCAGTAAGGGGGAATGACTGGATTCCTGACCCATTTAAATAAATTTATACCTCCTGAAAACAAACCGTTTTTCTTTTAAATTGAAGAGTAATTTTAATTTTCTCAACATGTCGAGTCTAACTAAATTTTAATTGACGAAAAAAATAACCTGGAGCGTTACAATTAGATCCAATTACGGTGTTGATTATTTAGTAATTCCCACTCGATGAGCAATGAAGGAGTATAGAGTTAATGCACATGAGGCAAAGTCTCCAAAATATGCCTTGGTACATTGTGGCTTGTGACTGTGTTTTTCGGGCATTGAAGGTGTTTCCTTTTATCTCTCTTTATTCTATTGTAAAACAAAGCAAGGGAACAATTTTTATTGTTGTTCTTCATCTTAAAGCCAGGAAGCCTTCAACAATGAGCTTTGCTCATACCTCATAGTAAGTTCAAGACGGTCCTTAGCATCGTTTTGAGAGGAATTCATTGCTAAATGTCGAGCAACTCTACATTCATGGTTATCACAATCAATGAAAGTGGGTTTGTCAACAAACATAAAATGAA
Organism: Modiolus philippinarum; assembly: GCA_002080025.1. NCBI lineage: Eukaryota > Metazoa > Mollusca > Bivalvia > Mytilida > Modiolidae > Modiolus > Modiolus philippinarum. The sequence continues at coordinate 119,754 of MJUU01011860.1, read as the reverse complement.
CTGTCAAAGTGTTCACACAATCGCCGTCATCCGTTCCTCGACAAAAAGACTAACAGAAGAAAACAACCACAGGGCACTCATCAAGTCAAAGTAAGAAAACTTTGCATTATAAAATCATGAGATTGGGGCACAAAAAACAGGTGATCGATGTATTGATGTATAGTTTTTCGTATAGTAAAAGAGCTTGATTAACACGATCCCAAATTCCACTTTAAAGGCTTACATTTACAATTTACATCAACTTGAGTTCTGTTTCAGGAATGCTTTTTTCAAACGGTGAGAGCAAGTTTGCCTTTATTTGAACTTGGGCAAAATTGATCTCAAAATAAATATTGCGTAAATTGGGTTATAACAAAATTGTCAAACAGAATTGGCAAGAGCCAAAGTTCATAGGGCAAAAAGATGGGGCAGGTGAAAACCACCGGTAAATTGTCGATCGCAGTGGTCCTGACTTGGTACAGGCATTTCAAAATGTTTATTTAACGTTTAGCTGATTTTGGCTTTACATTCAACTTCGGTATTTAGTTATTTGATCATATTGGTTTTTTGTTCTCAATCAGTTTTTAAACATCTTTGAGTTTATGGTCTTCCAAATGTTTAGATTTTATCTGCAGTTGTCGAAATGCGCATATGCAGAATTTAAATTCACAGTAACTTCAGTATTTAGTCATTAGTTGATACTGTGATATAATACGAAACATAAGTTTCTCTTAACTTCTGATATAACTTATAAATGTACTCACAGTTAAATGTCTGAGGTTTTGATACTCCTTTGTTTAACTGACAATATGTGTAATTTCTCTGTTTCAGGTATATATTTAACAACAGTAATGAGCTTAACGTCAATTTCCGTCATACTTGCCGTTGTGACATCAAATATTAATCAAAGAGGTTTCCGGGAAATCGACATTCCACGCTGGTTCCGCTATATAATAATAATAATGGCACGCGCAATGTGCATCCGATTGAAACATTTAGTTCAGGAGGGTCCTGAAGAAATAGGAATGATTAATTTACATCATACAAGAGGATATTCTCATATGAAAAATACTTTATCGAATGATTCCGGTTGCAATTTGATCGAATATGAAAATGGTGATTGTCGATCAAATCAGTCAAATAGAAAAATAAATACTAGTACAAGTGAAGGAAACTGGGAAGTTGAGGAAATTTTACGTCGATTGCAAATATTAATAGATAAAGACGACGAAAAAGAAAAAGTAGATTTTTATTCAAAAAGATGGATAGAAGCAGCAGAAGTGATTGATAGATTTTTCTTTTGGATATTTGTATTTGGAACAACTTTAGCTTCATTTATACTTCTTGTTATTATGCCATTGACCAAATCAGTTCATCTTGATGACGAAATCCGTGTATAACGTTATTATGTTGCTGACGAAATCGGTTAATCTTGACGATTGAATTCGTTATACATCATTTATTGATTTATTTTAAAGTCTGTATACATTTCAAACTAAACCAAAAATGCATTTCACAAGGACACTTATAAGAACTTCTCTCAAAAACATATTTTTTGAACTTGTCAAACTGTAATGGAAACCAATGTAAGAGTTAACATTTGGAATTTCCAGAAATTTTCATTTTGAAATATTGACAAGCCTCTCGAAGAAAATTTTCTTTCCTATCAAATATTTCTTTTTATTGCCGTACGCGTTGTGCTTTTTAAACATATTAGCTTTACTGTTAAATTGTCACTTTCATATTGTGGCTCTCACTTCATTAAAACCATAGTCATGTCAAGCTGAACAAATCGTTCTCCTGGCTGTTGAAGATAGTTGGTTTCTAACATGCTACCGGTCAGATTAAGCAAAATGATTTTAGGTTCTATATGAGATAAGATATCTTTCTAAAATGTAGACAGCTTTTTCAAGCAACATCGCCGATCAGATAAAACTAATTTGATATCAAAATCGAAATGTTTCATAGTGGTATAAAATGTTAATTTGTATTAAACTTCATGAGAGATCGAAGTATGAGGTTGTTGAATTACGTCCTTATACAAATTGGCTTTTGGATCCAATGACCTGAAGATTTTACATATACACTGGCCTCTCACTGATACTGCCGATGTCTACTGAAATCCATGATGATTCTTTACCAAACACTTCGGGAAGTTTTGAATGTGATTATTATTCCGTAGTGCGACAGCGTTTTACAAGCAGACTAGATTTCTTGAGCTAGCTGGCAGTTTAGCGGCGAGCACTCCTTGGCCCATCTTTCTAAATAACGTTTAGTCTTTATCTTTCCGTTTTTTTTTAAGATTATGGTCATGGGGTTAGTGGTCTACCTGTATTGGGTTTTATTTGTATGTTTATTATACTATAGGGAAATTTGATAGAGAAGGGGAGGTTTGGGTATCCATAAACCGGTTTAAGCCTACCGCTACCTGTTACTAGTGCCGGTACCAAGTCCGGCTATCCCGAGTGTCTATCGTTGTCTATGTTTGTCTTTTGTCATTTTATTGTTTTTTCTTTTACGAAAGGATATGGAGTAAATGAACATGAGACCATAGCACATATGTCAACTCCAATTGCAATTAATTTCAATGGGCTGTATGGCCATTTCGGAAATTAATTCCTCATCAGCAGCACTAGAACCCAAACATAGGAAATCCATAATTTCAAAAAATGTTTATTATGCATAAAACAAACGAAATTCGAATAATCAGCAATATCAAATATAGCTAAGGATAAAACTACGATGGAGGGAGTTAAACCTTAGGTTTAAGAATTTACATAAATTTAGATAATAGTTATAAACAAAGTGTACACACGAGATATAATCTCATGTACAAGTACAACATATAAGAAAAATAAAGAGCATAAATCTCAACACGGGGAATCGTTTTACCAACTCCACACTGCATTAAAAGACGAACTCCTGTATTAAATATTTTACGAAAGGATATGGAGTAAATGAACATGAGACCATAACACATATGTCAACTCCAACTGCAATAAATTCTAATGAGCTGTATGGCCATTTTGGAAATTAATTCCTCATCAGCAGCACTAGAACCCAAACATAGGAAATCCATATTTTAAAAAATGTTTAAAATGCATAAAAGCAAACAATTTGGAATAATCAGTAATATCAAATATAGCTAAGGATAAAACTACGATGGAGGGAGTTAAACCTTAGGTTTTAAAATTTACATAAGTTCTTGTACAGTTCCCTTATTATTGTTATGATCGACCATTATAAGTGTTTCTTGTTATCTTTTCTTCATCAATGTCTAGTTCAGTTATAGTATTCAAATGCAGACTAGGCTTTTTATACTAGTCTTCGTACTATCGACACATATGTTGTCTATTCTGATTATGTCATAAAATTAAGAATTGTTCAGTTGTATAAACTAACGAGTGTTTCCGTCATTAGAAAGTGGAGATAACAGTAAACAAATACAATGGTCGAAAATTACAAAATACCCAAGTAAATTTCGCTTTTCGACAACTTATGTCTTTTATTGTGCACATCAAATCGAAACATTTAAAATACCATAAAACCAAAATATGTGTAAAAATGATAGAAAATAACCAATAGAAAATAACCAATAGGATTTATATGAAAAGCTAAATCAGCTTTTGCTAGTACCGGTACCGAGTCGCCTATCCTGAGTTCTTCTTAATTGTTAAAAGAGACCATGCAAACATCAACCATTCAACTGACAGCTTTAAACATAATTTCCTAACCGGTCCAAAGTATTTGTAAAACCATATTCAAACAGATTTTTGCACCACGAGGGCTATCTTTCGTCTATTTGTGGTTACCAAATATGACGTAATAAACTGAACAATATGATATAATGATGTTGGCGATGATGACAATGAGTGTGGACGTATTCTCCTATCTGTTATATAAACATCTAAGATGCAGTTTGAGTATTAACTAGAGATGGCTAAATCAAAATACTTCAAAATCTAAGGATGTATCCTTAGTTATCGTTTGTCAAATGAATGTTTGTTTGAAAATGCACTTTAGTTTTTTGTTTTTGTGTAGTATTTTTATGTTTAAATATTTATATTTAGAAACATGTTCTACTTCCAACTCTTTTACTCTTTTGTTCTGGAAGACCCCTTTTCACCCAAAATTTCAAAAAATTTTCTGAGATATGTTTGTTAGTAATCAAACTTATTTTTTGTAAATTGGAAATCACTTAAAGGTATAAACGTGATACATGACATAAAAAACAGACATTTAAGTAGATGAAAATGATTTTTGAAAGGAAAGCAGTGCATTTTCAAATGAAGATTCTTTGAAAATATTACAAGCGCTGTCCCTATATACCGTTCATCCCAATACGGCAACACTTCTGTATTCAAAGATATACCTTAATCGATGCGGAAAATGCTTCCCTTTATATGAAGACAAAAAAGCCGCGTGGAAAATTGTATGATAACGGTCGAAAATTTTCCTAGCTTGTCACTAATATACCAAGAAAAAATTTCAATCCAACCTGAAATACCGTTTTCTGTTTAGGATATCGACACCCTGCACATTATGTACAGTAAAATAATTTCAAGTTTCAAAAATGTTGTTTCCGGTCTTGCAAGTGCTGTTCAATTGATCCTGAGATGTAAACATACACAGTCCTCTGCTTTCATCAGCGTTTAACTCCATGTTTACCTATCACTAATTATGGTCTTGAACTTTCAACTACTGATTAATTTAATAGTGAAAAATGCATGCGATTAGTCCTTTCGTCTTAGGATTGAACAGAATTGCCTTCATCATTTGGATTTGTCTCGTAGTCAAAAAACACACAAAAAAAGGATGTCAACCAGTCATCGAACCGGGTTTTTCATTCCATCGTCATTAGAAGTAGAATAAAAGTGTGTAAAGGTTTTTAAATGACACTTACTCTAATAATGTAAAGTATTGACTATGTCTTTTCTAAGGAAACCATGAAATTTATAAGTTACTAGACATCTCAAGACAATGGATTTGATCATCTGTTGTTTGGTTCCTAGAACTGAGCAATCATTATGACCTAAATACGACTTTTAGTAACGGTTTTATGGCCTTTATTTAGTTGGTATTTAGAAGACCATTTTGTATGTATTTTAGACAGAGTCCATTGTTAAATTAGTTACCAATAGTCATCTTTGATAGCAGATTGATACCAAAGTAACAACACTTGGAAAGTACCTCATAACGGATAAGTTTCATTCCATTTAGACTTTCTCCAGAAAAAGGGGTTGTATTTATTTCCTTTAGACTCCCTTCTTGATGACGGTAGAGTACAAGGAAAACCTATACCGATTTTAAAGTCTTATATATCATTTGGCAGATATAACTCAGAAATTCTGAATAACGGGTCGATAACAAAGTAAGCACAATAGGTCAACACTCATTACACGTTTGCATTAAATTCTTTTCTTAATATTTACACGGAGTTTTGCAGCTAGAAAAGGTCAAAGGACTATACTGATTTCCTAGTTCAATGTTTTATAACTTCTGAAAAAAAACAAGAGGAAAAAACTCCGACAATACGCACATGTACATAACGTGTCTTTGCTAATATAAATTTTCGTGAAATTCTGTGAACCAGTTTCAGAGGATTTGCCCCTCCCGCCGCTCAGCAAAATTTCAATTGCCAGATTTCCCAATGGAAAAATACAATAAATGTATATTCTGCCAATAAGGTATAACTCCACTATTCAGACTCACATAAATTTCCATGTTGAATAACACATGTTTCGAACTTTGTAAAAGGTTAACTTAATTTAGTTAAAATGAAGTGACACGTGTCTAAACTTGAAGAGACATCTTTTGACAAAGTTTCATGACAAAATCAACTTGCGCACAAGAAAGAACTGGTCTGCAGCAATGACCAAGACGAGGATAGGTACTTCCTGTTTGAGTTTTACAGAAACAATACCTCCTCCTTCAATGCATATGAATTTCTAATGTGTTTACGATGTCATATAAATTTAAGCTTCAAATACTCCTTACAATATAGTCAAGCTTTCAACATTTTAAAAATGTAACAGTATAAACACTTCTTTGGAACTACTGTCAAACTTGCCTTAACGGCAGCCACCTGATTTTAAAAGTCACCTTTTATAGTTCTCTTCGTTGTATATTTCATATAAATTAAACCTCATTTAAAAGGCCACCTTTCTAAAAGGCCAGTTTGACTCCTTCCAAAAGGTGACCTCTTAAATCAAGTTTCACTGTATATCGTCTCCTATAAGGACTATTAATCTATTATGGACTTCTCTCGAGGGAACCGTTTTCCTATAGTGTTGTCTGGTGTGTATAGTGCACGAGCCGACAGGCGAGGGCACTATTCGCACCAGACAACACTATAGGAAAACTGTTCCCGAGGGAGAAGTCCGTAATTAATTTAGTACATAACAGAAAAGAAACGAATTGAAAGGAAGCAAAGTATAGTAAACCGGAAGTCACGTGAGGTATAGTCCCGTCGTCAAGTATAGTGTCCCGCTGTCAAGGTAAACAAATAACTGTTCAATTAAAGTGACGTCAGATTATCCAATGAAATCGTAGGATTTTTACCTGTAATGTACTAAATTCACATATGAGCCCGAATTAGGTTGTTAGAATTAGTGGTGTTATACCCTTCAACAATTTATGTCACTTTGATGCAGGTAAAATAAAAGAAAATGGAAATTAAGGACTCAAAATATGATTCAAATCTTGAAGAGCAATTAAACTCAAGGGTCTTAAAGTAACGCCAAACACAGCCACTTTTGAATGAGGGAATCAAATTTCAAAACTTTAGATTCTATATTTTTTTTTCAACTGTCGGTTTTAAACCGACATTAATGTTCTTATAAATTAAATGTCTGATATAAAAAAAGGGAGTAAATGCCAGTCCTTTCAAGATTTGACGCCTTAAAAAGTTGGCCTTCTAAAAGTCATCGTTTATAAAAATTATATGTTAACCATTATATTTAAGGAACCAACTTGAGGGTTGTTGTTGACACCTTGAAAACCTAAAATTTCAATAAAGAAAATCAAAAAGAATTCTTCAGATTTTATTGGATCTCTGTTGTCGGGTTGTGAAAGCAGTAAATCAAATGTGCTTGGACTGGATCGTATAACATGAAAAAGGGTGTAACAGTTATCTTTCTTTTACAGCTTTATATTTTTGAATGAAATAAAATATATATATATATATATATGTTTTTCCCGTTTTGACATTGTGTGGATTGACAAAAAATGAAAAATGAATATCGCGTGAATTTTCTTTCCAATGGTTGTGCTAATTATGATGCAATTAGTATAACAAGAACTTTAAATAACTGTACATCAAAACAAAATGTATTTTTGCAATGAAACAGAAGTCAATTATGTCACTGAGCTTTTTATCTGAAACTTCCAAGTGATAATTAATACAACAGCTTAAAAACTTAGTGGACAGTAAATAGTAAAATTCTAAAACCTTTACTATGCCAGACGAAGTTCTCAAGTGAAGAAATCAATCAGCCCATCGACTTTCATTCATCAATGAGTGAATGTCGAATTCCTTGTACATGTAACCTTCATTCTTCGACAAACAAGATATAACTCATGGCAAGTGCAAGACTGATAAATGGCCGGGATAAATGTCAGTTTGTACTAACCATATTTTATATGTTTGTTTCAAATTTTTCTTTTCAAAATGCAAATTACCGAGAAAACCATTTTGCATAAGTTGTGTCAATAGACCCATTTGAATAGACACTGGCTGTCTTAAGGTGGAAATGTTTCATAATGTCAGCAGTAATGTGATTATTAAATAGATGACCTGAATCATAGAATTCCTAATAGGCTAAATCTTTTGGAAAACAGTCGTATTAAGTTCTTTGAAAACTTTAATTCAATTCAGTTCCCTGTTCTATATTAAACTTTCAATATTGATATATATATTTCAATTAAGCATTCAACAAACAATAAGCACAGCTGATCCTCTAACAAGGATAGTGTTACAATTGCATAAATAATAGAATATGTTGGCATACAACATTGTTGTCTGTGCATTTACAATCCATGTGAATATATTATAAATTGAATTGATTCTCTAAGGATGATGCGTTAAATGTTGAACAACAGTCTTATTTAACAACAATTTGTAAATCAAAGCGTTCTTTTCCTGTCCTGTTTCTTATTTTGTATTGCCATATTTTACTTTCTCCTTTGTGTTGTCTCTACGCTGCTGTTTCATTTCCATTGAAATTTGGAATTTTATTCTTTACGTCGATCAGAGTTCCTGTTGTCGTTGTATATAGCAGACCCATACTTTAATGACCCTAATACCGATGCAAAAATATTTTATTTGATTTTCGTGTTCGTCTGCCTCTTAGTAACTGCAGAACTTGGATATGAAATCGTAGATCTTTTGCTCCTTGTGTAGATTTTTTTTCATATTTTCACTATACAGCTACAGATTTCACCATACGTTTAACTTTTTGTGCAGACAAATGGTTGCGCGGTTCTTAATATCTTTCTAAACGAAAAAATATTTCATCTCAAGTTCATAAAAAATCATGATGAAATACAAAATATTCTTGCAAAACACGAACTCTACCTCATTTTATTTTTAGTTATCTACGTGACCGTCTAATTAAATAAGGCTTCAAAAAATTTCGGCTCATACAATCATTAAAAATATCTTTAATAGAAATCAGTCCCTTGTGGAAAAATTTGAAGTTTCGGTCCGGACTCTGATTCGTTCAAGCTTTCTTTACTTAATACTGGGATGATATTTTTTTATAGTCTATGGCATTTGCTGTTGAGTTGCTACCGGACACTGCCGCAGTGGAAGGGGAGGTTTGGCTAGCCATAAAACCGGTTTAAACAACCATTTCTTTCGAAATACCTGTACCAAGACAGGACCATTGCGGTCGACAATTTTGCCGGTAGTTTCCGCCTGATTTGTCTTCTTGTCTTATGGACTTAGACTCTTGACCACTCTGTTCGGCATTTTTGTTATTAGTAACAGGATGATTTTTCACCCTATTTAAACAATGAAAGAATATGTAATTAACGCAAATGAGAAACAGTCTCAACAAATGCACGGTAAAACCAAGCAGCCTTTTTATTGTTCTTCTTTATTTTGAGGTTTACATGAACCTTCGACAGCTTCATAGTAAGTTCAAGACATTTTCTAGCACCGGCTTGAGCGGAACTCATTACAGATGTCGAGCAACGCTAATATAATTTAATTGATTATCTAATGATGATACCTGAACTGTTAAACAAAAGGCTACTTAAACCACAATTTGCAGATCATACAGTTCTTCTCCTGTCCTGATTCTTAACTTTGTATTGCCATGTTTTGTATCTACACTGCTGTGTCATTTCCATTTTTTTTTATAACACTTTTTACGTCAGAGTTCGTTTTGTCGTTGCATATGGCAGACCATACTTTAATGAGTCTTATACCGATGCAAACAAGGGTTGGGATCCAAGAAAACGAGTTTAACCCCACCGCAATTTTTGCGCCTGTCCCAAGTCAAGAATATGTTGGTCATTGGCTTGTCCTTGTCTTCTTATAAAATTTTAGTTTCTCGATATTTGGGTTATTGGATGTGGTTTGTTTCCATTGATTTATTCACTTTTTTTACCTTTTTGGGGCCATTTAGGGCTTACTATAGGGTGTGAGGTTGCTCACTGTGTTGAAGACCGTACGGTGACCCCTAGATGCTTTGTTTTTGGGTCGTTTTAACCTGGATATGGGATGTTGTCTCCTTGACATTTACCCAATTGCCTTTCTTTTTCGTAAGATTTTATTATTTTTCATGTTCGTCTTCCTCGTAGTAACTAAGAAATAGCTTTATATTTTATAACATTATTCTGAATTTGAAATCGTAGATTTTGCGTTCCGTAGATTTGTTTCATATTCTCGCTACAGCTACAGAATTAAAAAAATATTAAACTTTTAATATTGTGCAGATAAATGGTTACGGATGTGTGGTTCTTAAGATCTTTCTGAATACACAAAAATACCAAAGATGCATCATAAAAAGCAAATTTCGTTAAAAATGTTCCATCTTAATTTCATAAACAATCATGATGAAATATAAAATATTTCTTCCTAAAACGAACTCTACCTAATCTTTTTTTGTAACAGTATGATCCTTCGTCCTGTTTAAACAATGAAACGATATGGAGTAAACGTACATGAGACAAAGTCTCTACAAAAAGCATGGTAAAACCAAGCAATTGAACAACCTATTATTGTTGTTCTTCATTTTGAGGTCAACATGAACCTTCAACAACTTCATATTAAGTTCAAGACGTTTCCTAGCACTTGCTTGAGCGGAATTTATCGCAGATGTCGAGCAAAGCTTTTACTCCATTGATGCAACTTGTAAACAAACGTCAAATTAACTTGCAAAAGGTTTGGTCAACCATTGTCCGATAAATACAGGAAAAGACCAGTTTCCGACAAAAAGACTAATAGAAGACCACTGTCCGACAAAGTGACTAATAGACGACAATCTAAATAAAAAAAACACAGGGCATTCACTGAATCAATTGTAAGATAAACTTGGCACATTGAAATCATGAGATGTTTTGGCAATATAAACAGGTAGTCGATTAACATTTTAGAATTGCAAAACTTGAGAGTATTATAGTGCATCTACATATAAAGAAAGTCTCTCAAGAACAAGTACACCATAACTGAAATATATAAAATATAAAGAGAGCGTACATCTCTCGCACGGTTTTTTTTTACGGACTCCACTATGCAGATGAGACAAACTTTAGTCTTAAATAAACAATGAATGGATAGTGAGTAAATGCATGACACAAAGTCTATACAGATGCATGGTAAACAACGCTTCATCTTGAAGTCTCCATGTACATCCATGTCTTTTTGCCCCGTGGGTGATGGATCGTCAACAAACATAAAATTTATTTTTCCTCATGTACATATTTTAACTCGAATTCATAAAGCGATAAAACTTTTGTCACTGTTCAAAGAAAAACCGGAAGCAAAGGATGACAATTGACTGTGGTTAGTAAAAACAAGATCATCAAAAAAGAAAAGATATCATAGTACAAGAGGCGATCTATTTGTTAAAGGTTTTATTCTACAAAATACAGTCTGTTATACCCATTAAACGGATATTTTGACCGTCAAATCAAGATTGACGCCCTCGGGTTATCAAATAATATACTGTTATTGTGATTCTAATGCAATTAAACGATTTCATGTTCTATTTTTAACTTGTGTATTTGTAACCATACAAGGAACCAGACTAAACTGGGACGGTGGAATAACAAAATATCGAAATTAATGTAAATTTTGTTTCTGCATATGCGCATTACGACAACTTATGTCTCTTCAATGCAAATAAAATCTATACGTTTGGAAGTACATAAACCGGAATACGTGTAACAACTGATAGAGAACAAATAACCAATAAGATCTAAATATAAAAACCAAAATCAGCTAAAGACAGAGCTATGCAAGAGGGAGATGCTCCTTGGTTTTAATCGAAATATATTGCAAGTTTCCAAATGAAATCGGTTTTCTGGCCAGCACCGAAGTACTGGCTACTGGGTTGGTGAATACCCTCGGGGACTAACAGTCCACCAGCAGAGACATCGACCCAGTGGTATTAAATAACAAAAAACCGAAATTAATGTAAATTTTGTTTCTGCATATAGAATTGACGGTCGGTTCTGACCAATCAAAACTTCCGTTATATAAATGCTGCATTAGAATTTTTGATAACACCTCTTATCTGCATGTATTTGATTTAAATTTACGCGTGGTAGTGTAGGATGTCTCTTTGTACACAAAACTTTTCTTAAAAACACAATGTATCCGCCTAGACACTCGGGACATTTTCTTGACGTTGTTTCTAGATATTGGCGCCAGCAAACTCTAACAGTACAGTTACTGATAAACTACATGCATGTTTTCTTATTTATTTACAACAGTTTTATATGTTACTTGAAATGCACCTGGTTAACGTGTTATTATGTATTTGTAAGATGGATTTGCGGTTCATAATCTGGAACAGTTTGATAAAAATTTTGAGTATATTTATGATGAAAGAATTATTTGCTAGATCGGTTATCTTTTAGTTTCTAAATATCCGTGCTTGTCTTCAAACTAAATAAAACATACAAACCTTCCCCTGTTTTATTGTTAGCATGTTTCAGACTACTTTAATGGTGATTTTGGTATTGCAGTTTTTTTTTTCATAGAACAATGATCAAATGCCGCGGTGCATTTTAATCTTTCTAGTAAATTGCAAGAATAATTGGCATTTGGGTTCCCTGGGCCTAAACATAACAAATAAAATGTGTATGAAAGGGCTTTGTTTGTATTTTGAAAAAAAACTGATGAAATACTATATCGACGTTCTGAAGACAAATTCTTTAATTATAATGTACCAGAACACATTTGAATGGCTTATATTAATCTTAAGTTATCTGCATATACTAGACGAAATATTACACTATTCGTTTGTAGGCACTGTATTATTGTGGGGATGTTTCAGACTATTGTGTATTGCGACTTTGGGATATAAAAATTTTGTCGGCTGACTTAATACGATACAAGACTTAGTGTTAATATGTTTGAATAATCCATTTTTTTTTTATTTTTGTTTTTTTGTTTTTGTTTTTTTTGTTTTTTTGTTTTTTGTTTTTTTGTTTTTTTTTGCATTTTGGAATTGCAGATATCATGAATGTGTAAGGATGAGCTGTGTTCGGTGCTAACCCGAAAACCGATTTTGTTTTGAAACTTTCAAGATCTAAATTTTACAAAATTTTGTTTTAAAACTAAGGAGTATCTTCCTTATTCATAGGTCTGTCCTTAGCTGAATTTTGGCTTTGCTAGTTATAGAACGTACCTATTGGCTATTTTTTCTTTATCAGATTTACACATATTTTAGCTTTCAAATGTCTTGGTTTTATCTGCACTGAAGAGACATAAGTTGTCGAAATACGCATATGCAGAAAGAAAGTTAACAGTTATATCGGTATCTTGCTATTACGTATATTAATATTACATGTTGACAAATTAAACTACAACAAATTATTGATAAGCATCACCTGGTGTCTTACTCATCAATTGAAATTCTGGACTAAAATATTGTGTCAAACTTTTCTTTAAATATTTAATTAAAATTGAACATTAATGTTTTTTTGTGCATTTAAATGACACAATTATTAAATTATATATAAAAAAGTAAATTGACAGTACATTAATACATTTTCAAAATATTTTGTATCGTACACCTGAAGATAGGATTTCTCGTGTGAATTTATTCATGACTACTTTTTGTTTTGATGAAATTGATTTAGGGGATCTAATTCATAAACATTCATGTGTCTTTTCTGGTCATAAATGCGGGATCGTCGAAATAAACGAATCAACATAAAGCTTTTTTTCAGTGGAAGTCCATTTGTACCAACGACTAAACTTGAGGTACCATTGTTGTCTAAATGACAGATGTATGGGGGACAGTACGCCATTTAAGGCCCTAGACTACAAAATGAACAATGTAAGTGGCTGTCGTCACAACACAAACTCAAAAGGAACAAGTTATAACTGTGTTCGCAAGCGAAACACAAAAGTCTTTCAAACTACCCCATATCGGATTTCTGGGCATTATAAAACTCCTTTATATAAAAAATTGAGCAGGGGTTCAACTTTTTATTAACTGTATACATAGAAAATAACACACAGCAGACACGTTTTTCTCAAAATTATAGCTTTTTGGCCAGGTTTCCATGGCAACCAAATGTACCATTACCAATGAATTTCATACCTTGTTTCAAAAAAAATTTGGAAAGGGGTTCCCCTTATAACCTAAATAATACATATAGCTGTAATGAATACAATTGTCAATAATAAACGAGTATCTCAAAATTTCAAATTTTTTGTATGGTTTCCATTGCAACGGTACTAATTTTGAAAATTATAGCTTTTTGGCTTGGTTTCCATAGCAACCAAATGCCCTATTATCCATAACAATGAATTTCATACCTTGTTTCAAAAAAGAATTGGACAGGGGTTCCCCTTATAACCTAAATAATACATATAGCTGTAATGAAAATACCCATTATCAATAATAATAAATGCTTTTTCTCAAAATTTAATTTTTTGTATGGTTTCGATGGCAACGGTTCTAATTTTGAAATTTTAAATACTGTGGTACCCTTTCTTACGTGACAAACACCTTTCCTATGAAGTTTCATGGAGTTACAGTTACTAGTTTACAAGTTACAGTGAAAAGATGGTGGAAAAAATTCAAAATTTCATTTTCCCATAGGGTTAACATGGAGGACCCCACCCCTATTTGAGCCCTCCAAATGTACCCTTAATGAACCCCAATCTGAATTTTTTTAAATGATGTACGACTAAATATATGGTTCTTACATCCTACAAAGTTTCAAAGCTCAAGATCAAAAGGTCTCTGAGACCAACTCTGGACAAGTTCATCCGGACGAGAAGAAAGAAAGAAGAATAATAACTAGATTTGCAATTGCAAGCAATAGCTGATGTCGGCCCTGGCAGCCGATTGGATGAATCCATCTTGTTCGCAGCTTCAAAATCTACCTAGAAATCCATTTTCATTGAAATCGGACAAAGTTGATTTTTTTACATATTTTGTCAGCCATCTTGGAAATGGCGACCACTTTGAAAATTTTTTTCATGCATAAACTGCAGCAGATAGTGATCCAACTTTGTACCAAATATGATTGAAATCTGTCCATGCATCACTGAGAAAATAACAATTTTAGTTGAAATTCCTCGTATTCGTCCGGTCATCTTGGAAATGGCGGCCACTTTGAAAAAAAATCTTGAATGAATATCTCCAGATAGTGATCCAACTTTGTACCAAATATGACTTAATTCTGTCAAGGCATCTTTGAGAAATCTCCTGGACAAAAAGAGGTGGAAGAAATAATAATAATAACAAGATGTGATTATGATGTTATGGATCATAGAATGGCTCCCAAACCTCCCATGGGCCTCGATTTCAAATTTAATAGTGATAGGCAACATCTGTGTAAATTTTCATCCAAATTCAACCATTTTTAATTTTCCCGCCTTTTTTTCGGTTTCCATGGCAACGGTCGCCATTTTGGAAATTGTGACAACAGAATTCAATTCCACTCATCATAGACAACCTATGTGTTGATTTTCATCCAAATCGGAGCACTTTTAATTTTCCCGCCTTTTTTTAATTTCATGGCAACGGTCGCCATTTTGGAAATTCTGACACCAGAATTCAATTCCAGACATCATAGGCAACCTCTGTGTCGATTTTCATCCAAATCGGAGTACTATTAATTTTCCCGCCTTTTTTTCGTTTCCATTGCAACGGTCGCCATTTTGGAATTCTGACACCAGAATTCAATTCCACACATCATAGGCAACCTCTGTGTCGATTTTCATCCAAATCGGAGCACTTTTAATTTTCCCGCCTTTTTTCGGTTTCCATGGCAACCGGCGCCATTTTGAAAATTTCCAGACAATATGCACAACTTCAGATGGTGTTCCATCTTCCTACAAAGTTTTAATACCCTAGCACTTACCATCTCTGAGAAAAACTCCGGACAAATATTTGTGCGGAAAGCAGGGAAAGGTGAAAAATATTCGATGCTCCCATCTTGTTCACAGCGTCAAAATCTACCTAGAAATCAATTTTCGTTGAAATCTGACAAAGTTGAAATTTTGACGTTAAATGGCGGCCATCTTAGAAATGGCGACCATTTTGAAAATTTTTTCACCGTCATGCATAACTTCACATGGTGTTTCAACTTTGTGCCAAGTATCAAGTGATTCGGTTCAGGCATCTCTGAGTAAAGCTCTGGACAAAATTTATTGGAAGTAAAATAATACAGAAACCGGAATAATAATAATAATAACAAGACATGATTATGATCTTCTGGATCATAGAATGGCTCCCAAACCCCCCATGGACCTAAAATTTCAATTTGTCACACGAATGGCAGCCACTGCGTAAAATTTCATCCGAATTGGAGCACTTTTGATTTTCCCGCCTTTTTTTCTGTTTCCATAGCAATGGTCGCCATTTTGGAAATTCTGCCACCAGAATTCAATTCCACACATCATAGACAAC